>JARHVA010004938.1:1195000-1302500 GCA_037957365.1 Torreya grandis
TAATATAACTCCAATATTCTGAAAAAAATAAAACATTTGGTGAACTCAACTTACTCTAATTTTTTGTGTAAAACCCCTAGAAACCCTAAGGCCAATTATTTATATTTATTTGAAATATTTTCTTGATTTTTATTGAATTTAAAAATTATAAAACTTAAAATTAATTGAAATATTTTCAATAAATTCACTCAAACCCTAGTTTGCACATACTAGGTCCTATTTGCATATAAACACTTTCAAACCACTAGGAAAAATATATTGCGAATTTTAGAAATATTTTTAGATTTTTCCTAAATTTTTCAAGATAAATTATATAAATCCATAAAAAAATTTAAAATTATTATACTATTTTTTTTTAAAAATATTTTCAAACCATAGTTGCATCAACTAGTTCCTAGTTATTTTTCTAAGTTTTTTCCAATCATTTTCTTCATTTTTAGTTGTATATCTAAATCAAAAAATCAATTTCAAATTCAAAAGTTCATAGTATTTTGTATATAATATTTTTAAAAAATCCTTAGTTTCATGTACTAGCTCCATTTTTCTTGTTGAGGTATCAACTTCCATGTTTGATAACTCAATATCCTTTTTGTGCAAATTTCAATTTACTATTTTTTGGACATTGCATTTTTTATATTCAATACTTTCCATTTCTAGCACATTTCCTATTAAAACACACTAAAAAACATTTCAAATTGTTTTCCTACTTTACTAATGGCTCAATATACCAGTTTTGATGAGATTGATAAAAGAAAACTTCAAGAGCTCTTAACCAAACATTCAGATATATAAGATGACATGCTTAGAATTTCATAGGAAGAATAACAAAAAGTAACCAATTGGTAATCTTATCAATACACAAATCAACTAATTGTAAATGACATTAATGGGGTAACTATGTTTTAACCACCCCCTATAGTAGCCAAACCTTCTTATATACCACCAGTTGTAGCTATTACATCCATATCTCTTGATGTGGTAGCCCTTGTGCAAGAGATCTGATCTCCTCAATCCAAGGTGCAACATCTTGAGCAAGGAGTTTATATACCTACACAAACATTGGATTCTTTTGCTTTACTGCATATACCATTGGCACATCACATTACTTCTACACCTTTACCACCAAGTTTTGTTCAAGCCAAACTCACTCTATATGATGGTAAGGGTGATATAGAGACACATTTGAGAGCTTTTCATGCAGCATGTTTAGATTTTGTACCCAATCATTAGCTACTTACCAAACTTTTTCCATAGAGCCTAAACGATTATGCCTTACAATGGTTTTATAGTATACCAAATTAGTTGGTCATAGCCTTAAATCCTTTAGTAGGCATGTTCCTAGCACATTTTAGTATCAACATTGGTGACATATGCATAGATTTCATAGCATAAACAAAGGTTAAATGAGCCCCTCATAGATTATGTTCTTAGATACAAGACTATTCTAGTTAAATTAACTAGCCCCATGGATGATCAAGACCTACAAGACATATTCAAATAGATCCTTCTACCAATATTTCATGAATCTATTATGTTCAAAAGATTTTTTTCCTTCACCGAATTGTCTCATACACTCAAAGGAAGAGAAGTCAAGAAAATTTTAATGGGAAAACTCAAATATTCAAGTATCCTAGACACAACTAATAAGAGTAATAGAAAAGTCCCATACAAGGTCAAAATCAATGATAATAAGAATCATAATCAACTAATAGTTAATGTGGCTTCTAAGCCCCCTCGGCATGTGGTTCTATCGATACATCCTCATCATGTATTTACCAATGTACAATTTTTTATGGCTAGGGTTTTATAGTAGTTATTGAAATGTAACATCATCACTCTCCCTCCTATCTAGGAATCATATCTAATAAAGCCTCTTCCATGGGGATATGATCAACATGCATTCTAGAATTTTCATAAGGCACTAGACCATACAACAAATAGATGCATCAATTTGTGATATAAGATACAAGATTTGATTGATGATAATCTACTTGATTTGGGCACTTTAGTTGAACCTCCAAAGGCAAAACCAACATAGGATAAAGCTTTTAAAATGTTTTTAGATCCATTTCCATAGAATTATAAATAATAACAAGGGGACACATCATGTGCTTACCATACATACTAGGTACCTTCAGTTAAGTCAAATCCTTTGAGTGGTATGATAGGGGTGTATGAGTCCAAATTTCTAGCTAGGCCTTCAATATCTTTTTTAGATCATGAGATTATGGAAGATAATATAGGTTAAAATACACTATTTATTAGAGCACATATTCAAAATTAGCCTATTTTTAGTGTACTCATCAACAATGGGTATAATCTTAACATGTGGACTTTCACACGTATATAACATTTGGGCTATTTAGAGTAGGATATCACTCTGATAGATAGTTATTACTAGTTATAATTGGCATATACATAGTTAATTGGGTGAGATATTACTTATACTATAGGTTGGTCCTACATATATGGCCACACCATTCACTATAGTTCCTAGTGTAGGAGTTTTTGACATATTACTTGGTTGACCATGGATTCAAAAACTCAAGGTAGTACCTTCTATAGTTCATAGATGCATGGAATTAATTCATGCTAATTAGGATATTATAGTTGGTGGAGTTCCTTATGAGCCACCACTCCCTACTTCAAATCCATCTACTAGCTTCCAATCACCAGCTCTAGTTCTCCCACCATTTTTAGCTTCTCCTCTAGTTTTAGTATAACTTCCACTTCTGATCTAGCCACAGTTAGACCATCCATCACTAGTATAGAGGTTTCATACACCCCCATATTTTTAGAATTATAGATAGCTTCTAGCTATAGTATTCAGACCTAGAGCAGTTATATTGTGGTCTCATATAGCTACACAAAGAGAACCTACTCACAGAGCTTCTTCTCCTACTTTTAGATGGGTCTCTAAGAGACCTATAGTTGTATCCACTTCTTATAGTCACAAGGAGACCCCACATTTAATTTCCATTTCAAATATTTTAGAGAAGTTATAACATACATAGATTTTAGCTATATAATCTCAGACACTTCATCATGCCTCATGATCATGCATGATCCCATTATTTGATATAAGACATCATGACAAGGGGTCTCATCCAAAACTCATCGATTATTATCATTTATTTCCAACATTAATTACACATATTATCTCTTTCTTAATTGTTCATAGTTTAAATATTTTTGAAATACAAAAACAATATAACAGTTCAAATTACAAACACAATAAAAAAAATTTAAAAACACCAAAAACATTTTTTGATTGTATGCATCATCCATGTTTACATTACTATTATTATTCTAGGACTTACATTTACTATTTCATTCTATTATATATTGATTTATCTACACTACCATGCTTCACTTGATCTCTTTTGAGTGTGCAAAATGAATCCAACTCTTTGATTTCTTCACTCTACCCATCAAGGAGGAATTTATACTTCAACATTCATGACACACATAGATATACATATAAACTGGGGGAATATTATACATGACTACACCATTCAAGTTATGCCATCCCTACACTACACATTCTGAGTTATCATACTGATGCACATTCCTTACTAGATTACATAGATTACTACATCGACATTTCACTAGTATCTAGCACTTGTATATTTCTTAACATATACCTAGTCTTGTACTAGACATGTTTTACATACTTTCACATTTTCTTTGATTATTTAGATGTGTTTATATCTTCCAGTCCTTACTTTTGATTTCATTCCTTACTTAGCATAGTTTGTTTTATTGCATTTCTTGTTCTTACTCATATTCATGTGTGTGCTTTAGGACATCTACCAATGTCCTTTGTTTGTACTCTTTCATGTTCTTTTGACCCTTATGTCAACTTTATTTCTTCCATTTTAATGTGTATGTGGCATTTGAACATGCCTTTAATTCTTATCTTCTAATTTGAGTGACATGTGTCCATGTCCCTTATTTTCATGGTCCATTGACCACCTTTATATGCTTTCTTCATATGATTATTTGATCCTCACTATGTGCAATGCCATGATTCCAATCATACATTTATCTTACTTCTTGGATGCCAAGATGGACATTATGCTCCATCCTTCTATGCTTATTAACAACTAATAACTAATATCTAACATTACTAGTCTAATTCAGTATCATGCACATGCTATTACATTTTTATATCTATCTAAGAATACCCCTATTGATCTAACAATATATAAATTCAAATATTTCTATATATTGAAATATATTGTCACATATTCAATGTTATATCTTGCATCTATATAGCTTAACACACTTGTAGGACTCCTTTTCTTCTAAGGGTAGTCATTATAGGTTTATCATTCCTACCCTCAAAAGAGGGGGAATAAAAAAAGGGTTTGTCATAGAGATCAAACCTCTTAATATTCAAAATAAAAACATTTAAAACACTTAGTACAAAATCCAAAGGTCAAATCAGTCAAACTAGAGCAAAAACATAGTGACAGTTTCAGATCAACAGTTAGTTTTCACACTAGACAACAACAAAAAAATGGATAGTAACATTAAACATAAGGGTGTAAAAATTTTGGTGTTTCTATCTAGGTAGGAAAAAACTCAAGGTTTCTAAAAATAGGCAAAACATTCAATTTAGGGATAGTTTTTTCACTTTTAGATCAATCCGATTTAGTAGTTTCAGTACAATTTTCTTAGATATAATGGGTTATCATGCATGGCATGATGGTTCTCACTTTTAGTTTAGATTAAGTGGTTGACATAACATCTAGATCAAAATCCATGTTCTAGACATCAATGATTGGGGGGCAATGTATGTGG
Organism: Torreya grandis; assembly: GCA_037957365.1. NCBI lineage: Eukaryota > Viridiplantae > Streptophyta > Pinopsida > Cupressales > Taxaceae > Torreya > Torreya grandis. The sequence goes on from JARHVA010004938.1 coordinate 1,199,807, forward strand.
CACATTGATCTTCTTTTCTTTTTGAGTTTAGTTTATACCTAGGCATTCTTAGTAGTTGCTTGCCTTACTCCATATATAGGTGGTTGGCATCACATGTGAGTTAAAATTTAATACAAGTTTGGATTTACAAATACTTGAGTTCCTGAGTTGCATTTCACATAAGCATTTTTCATCAATTTTAGAGAGGCTTTCATACAAGCCTAACCTCCATCTTTCAAAATGGCCAAGAGTGGCCTAGTTTTTAGCACACATTAAGGCTATCCACACCACATTGTTAGATTTACAACACATCCATGAGCTCCATGAGTAATCTCATATGACATTTATTCTATATAGGTATTCATTCATATCTTCACGTCATGGGGTAATGATGAAACCAAAGGATTAGCTAACCTTTGTATTCTTGAGCCACCTATTCAGAGGGATTGGACATAGTCTAGACATCAATTAACACATGCATGATTCATTAGCTTCACATAGTTGGTATGATGGAGACAAAGGTCTATCCTTTACATTCTTGAGCCACTTTTTAGGGAATTGAGCACTCAGATCCATTCATAATATTACTCTTGATTCAACACACACTCATCATCATCCATCACATTCCAGCATTACAATATGTTTTGTATTGGTTCACGTACCTAGTGAGGTGTATTCATTCCTTTCTCTTCTTCTTACTCAGATCTTATATATTATTATTTTAGATATAACATATCTAGTGAAAACTGATCTACTTTATGTTTTCATGGGCTTCACCCTTATAGGTAAGTTTAGGTATGCTTCTTATTTTCCTTAATCATAGTATTCCACTTTCATACATCACTAGAATAAATGTGGGGAAAATGTAGTCATGTAAATTTCAAAATTTTATAACTTAAATATGGCTAAGACCCTAATCCATAGGTCCTCTTATTAGCTCACACAACCCTTTTAAACTACTTCTTTCACTAATTCCTAGTCATCCAAAGATTTCTAGACTTATCCCTTTCAAACAAAGGCATCACTTTTAGGCCTAGATCCATCCCCCTAGGTCTCATCCCCTTAGGACAATAGTGACCGAATAGGATAGGAGTGATAGAACCCAGGGTATCTTATTTTCAACATTGTTGTCCAAGTTTACTTTGGCCTCTAATGGTTAGATTCTTTTAGTTATTTATCTTTTTCCCTATCTACCTCATGCTAATTTATTTAACCCATAATCATTAATTTACATATAAAAGGTCATTCAAAGTCCATTTATAAGGGTTGACACTCAATTACAAGAGAGATGCAAGAGTACAAGAAAGTACACTTAAGCACTCTTCCCTATTCTTTGCACACAACCTTCCAACATTATTTCAAGCCTACTCAAGTCATTACACTAGTCCCTAGCTAGTTGAATCACATAAATTTTTTCATTATAGTTGCATTTATCATACATAAATTATAAAAAGCACTTCAATGGGAGAATTAAATTAGCTTGATCCCTCTTCAGAGTATTGATATGTAGGAAACATCCCCACAGATGGGGTGTGAAGTGTGTCGAACGTATCCTTTACACACTAACCCCTTCTCTCTTTTTCCCAAGTTTTCATTCAAGTTTAAGAACCAGGAGATCTTGAGTATTTTGAAGATTATAAGTGGCACACAATGACCTCTTTGAGGTCTTAGACCTTGAAATTTTAGTGACAAGGTAACATAGGCATTCCAAATAGAACCTAGAAAGCTTTCAACCTTAAGACAATAGTGTTAGAATAGGACTAGAGCACCAGATAGTAGGGTGTCTTATTTTTTGTTACTCTTATCCAATTAATAAATGAAGTCTAGAGAGTTATTTCTCATCCCTACTCCCCCAGTATCAGACCTTGTCTTAGTCTAGATTAGATGGAATAAGTTAATTTCTAATCTCTCTCACTTCCTTCTATATTTATAAAATACAAAAATACAATCTATTTACATAAATTAGAATGTTAATTATGGAATATTTATTTACTAATTTACATTTCTTATCCTCTTTATTATTTAGGAATATAACTCCAATATTATTAAAAAAATAAAACACCATTATAGCCTTAATGACTCTAAATCTCAACCATGTTTATGCTTGACAAGCCTCATGACTCCTTGAAAAATTTGAAACCTACATTTTTAAGCTTAATAATATCATTTTGTCCTCTTACTCCCTTGGTAAACCTACAATATCTCATTAGAAACATTTTTTCATATATTAAAATATTATTAACCTATGATGAATGTGTTAAATCTATCTTTCAAAATATGTTGTAGGTCTAATAGTCCTTATATTATGATATTGGTAGTTTATGAGGATCATTAAATGATCTAGAGCTTAGTTTAAAAAAGGTCCCAAGTCATGATGAAACCTCTTACACACAGAAGATCTCATCAAGAGATTTATGGCACTTCTTCTAGATCACAAAATGGAGTCTGGATGCCCAAGTTATAGGCTACTCAAGTTATTTTACGATAGGCAAAATAAAGATGTGTCACAATGCATATCATAATTTGAATGCGACATGTGGACAAATCACCCATTGAAATGTGGTAGTCCATTTTTGTATGTTCACAAAAAAATTTGGTTTGGTGTTTAGTTTGGTTTCAGCCTCCGGTCTTTGACAGGCCATCGTATGGAGAACCGTGGGCCCTACTATTGGCTCGTTGGGGGCCCTCAGTGAGGGTCAACACACTTGGTTAAGGAGGGTTGACTTGGCCTCCATCTCACAATGTAATGCATTTGAATTTTCTTTTAAATCATTATATTCTACCCACTAGATGTATGTGGGATAATTAAATTATATGTTTTAAATAGCTTGTAATATTTCCTTGGTAATTCTTTTAAATTTACTATTACCATTCCCCATTAAGCCACATGGGAGAATCAATAGTTGCCACACCACATCTAACACATTTTTGAGTCAAGCTCAAGATTACATGCTATGTTTGGAGACCATGAGAAATTCCAAGTCACATGCTAAGCCATAGACATCGAGATTGAATGCCACACTTGAAAACCATGACTAAAATGCGTACCACATCCTAATCTGTACAACTCATGAATTATCTTCCATCTTAACAAGTCATATGCTAAATTAGAAACCATGTTAATTTTGGTGCCTTGAGCCCACCAAAAGGGGCATCAAAATTGTTTAAGCTAGCCACCAAACTATTTAAAAACATGAAAGCCGTGTTATTTGACCAATGTGGGATAGAGGGATATAGTCTACGCACCCAAAAAGAAGGCTAAAGACTTGAACCTTGCACCTATTATGCAAAATGGATAAGCCTTGACCTACTATGCTATAGGCTGGTAAACAATATAAAAGGAATGAACTTATATTTGAATGTAGTATTCACTAGACTATGTATTTATTTTTTAGAGGTTGAGAGCTAGATGAAATCTTGGAGATAGATTGAAAATGGATTTTGATCCATTATTCGACCTGGTACATAGTGAGTAAGCCTTTTTAATTATGTTTTTAAATTGAAAAGATAAGTATAAGTTATTTTATTATAAATTGGATAGACCAATAGTTACCAAGTAGGGATGTAAGCACCTTTGGAAGGGGTTAAAGACTGAGGAAGGATTCTGTGTTGTCGAGCTTGAGTATATTAGTGAAGGTGGAGTTATTGTATAGAGATCAAACATGAGGGAGTTGTTCAGCATTTCAAAGAATTTGTAATCCATTTGTTGTATAAATTTAATGGAAATAATCATCATTATTGGGTGGACCTAGAGATCTAGGTAAGAGATGCTGAACTCTGTTATTAATGTCGTATGGTAAAATTGCCATTTGATTGCATGTTTTATTTTAGTTTCTAATTTTTAATTAATAATGAATATATAAAAAGTTTAATATTTGACATTTTATGACATTTTTAGAAATTAAACCAGTTTAATTAGTGAATAGAAGTGAAAAATTCATTCGATAGTTCCAATCCAATTCGATAATTGAGAAAACTTATTTGCCAAATAATTTGTAAGTTCTTTTGAGTATTTCAAGAATTTGATAAGTTTGAGAAATTCAACATTAGTATTTTAAACTTCACTTTGATTTTATCAGTGTAGTTTACATATCAAATTGGTATCAGAGTAGTTATAAAGTAGGGTTAGCTTCTGATTATGTCATTTGATAGTTGTTTTCAGTTTATTGGTTTTCAGTATTTTGTAGACTATTGGAAATATTGTCATTGATGTCAAAGCTCTAGCATTATTGGTGATAAAGGTCCCATTGCATTTAATGTTTTTTGTAATAGATATATCTTGGATAATGTGAGTTGATATTTATTTAATATTAACGAATATATTTTTGGTTGCATATGAGACAAAAGAAGGGCCCATGGAGAAGTCAAAGAGCCACGGAATAAAGATAAAAGAAGGATGGGATGCATTTTTCCATGAAGAGTCATCTTGGGAATTCCAAGAGTCACCAAGTGAAGACAAAAGAGAAAGGGCATAATTTTTCATGAAGGGACACTTTAAGGAATACGAAAAGTCACCAAGATGAGGACAAAAGAGGGAAGGACATTTTTTATCATGAAGGGTCACCACATGACTTTAAAAAAGGCAAGAATATGAAGGTTCATACAAGTTTGGTGCCATTTTCCATGAGGATTGAAAGGTCACAAAGGGAGAAGGCCAAAGGTCATTTGGAAAGCTATAAATAAAGGTTTGAGAAGCCATTTGTAATATGAGAGATAGAGGTTGATTTGATATTGTAATATCTAGCTTAGAAGAGAAATTGTGAGAGATGAATATGATTTTTATTTGTTATATCTAGCTTAGAAGAGCAAAGGTGAGAGAGAGGAAAGAGATGTTGTATTGATCTATCAGTTGTTGAGATAACAACATTGAGAGATAGGTGTGTGGTATACATAAAGGGGTTGGTGCTCTTGTGGGTTGGTGCTGGCAAATTATTACTAGGTTGGTGCTTAGCAAAGGGTTTGGTGCTCACGAATAGTAGTTGGGTTGGTGCTTGACAAAGGGGTGTGGTGCTCACGTATAGTAGTTGGGTTGGTGATCGGCAAAGGGGTATGGTGCTCCTGCAAGCTTCGCTTGTGAATATTGTCTGGGTTTGTGCTCATTCATATACTTGAGATTATTCCCCATGGTTTTTTCCACATTGGTTTTCCATGTTATATCTGGTGTATCTCTCTATTTTGTGTGGTGTTTATTGTTTGAGTTTTATTGCATATCTTGAATGTATGATTAAGTAGAATTTGGTTAAAGGAAAGTTTTATAAGATATATGATATACTGAATCACCCCCCTCTTAGTATATCTTGTGCTTAAAAATTGGTATCAGAGTAGGTTCCTTTTTAAAAGTTTTACAGCTTAAAGGTAGATCAAGAAAGCATGATGGCTGGGTCACAGGAAGGATTTTCTATAAAAAAGGCACCTTTGTTTGATGGGATGAATTATGATTTTTAGAGCATGAGAATAAAGGTTTATTTTATGGCCCTTAGATTCGACATATGAAAATCAGTGGTAGAGGAATATGAAGAGCCACAGACATTTGCAATTACTCCAGTAGTAAAGAAGGCAAGTGAATGTAATGCTAAAGCTTTAAATATTATTTTATGTGGTTTATGTGAATCTAAATTTGTTAAAGTTATGAAATGTAAATCTACTCATAAAACTTGGGTAAAACTTGAGAATATTTACAAAGGTGATGGAAATGTTCAGCAAGCTAAGCTACAGATTTTTAAAAGGTATTTTGAAAGTTTGAAGATGGAAGAAGAAGATCTAGCAAGTAATGTTTTACGAGTTGATCAAATCATAAATTAGATTCAAGGTCTTGGAGAAAAATTGGATGAGTCAATGGTGGTGCAAAAGGTTTTGAGATCTCTACCAATGAGATATGATGCAAAGGTTTCAACAATCGAGGAGATGAAGAATTTAGCCAAGATAAAGATGGATGAGCTTCATGGTATTCTCATGGCATATGAGATGCAGACAGAATAAGATAAACCCTCAAAGAGAGAAGCAGCTTTAAAGACATCAAAGAAGGAGAAAGCTAAGATTCAAGAATGAAGTGATAGTTTCAGTAATGATGAAGATGACAATGGAATACTTTTCATTCACCAGCTGAAAAGAGAAACAGGTAAATATAAAGGAAAATTACCTTTTAAATGTTTTAATTGTGGAAAGATTAGACATTTTTCAACTAGATGCCCAGATAAGGTTAATGATGATGAAGAAGAAAAGCCTACATACAAGAAGAATTTCAAATGCAAATCTAAGAAGGGATTTGAGAAGAAGAGCTTGTATTCTAAGGATCCTAGCTCAGGCGAAGATAGTGGAGTCAGTGATTTAGAAGAAGAAGAGATTCTATTCATGGCCATACATGAAGATGATCAAGAAGAAAAAGAGGAGGAAGCTGAAGTGAATATGGAAGGGGAGCTCATTATGCCTTTGAAGAGTTAGAAGTTGTTCAAAAGAAGAATCAAAGATTAAAGTGCTAGATCAAGAAAAATGAACAATAGTCAAAGGAAATGATTGAAGATCTACAAGTACACTTTAAAGAAGCCAATAAAAATGAAGAAGACCTCAGAGCATAGTTGGAAATAGCAAGAAATGAATGTCAAAGGTATGTTATTGAAAGTGTCTCTTTAAAAGAAGATTTTAATAAAGTAGTCAGTGATAAAGTAGTCAGTGATTCAAAATTTGAAGATAGAACTAACATGTTGAATAAGATATTGGAAAGTCAAAAAAGCAAATTTAGATAAGATAGGGATCGGATTTGAAAAGAAAAAGAGCTATGCTAAAGCTCTTACAAAAGAAGAAACAAAAAGCGGAGAAGTGATAAATACAGAGGACATTTCAAATAGAGAAGGTTGGAGAGAACAAAGCTACAAAAGATAATCAAGTTAGAGATATAAAAATAGGTATTATTTTTATGGCTATTTTTTTTATTGTAATGGATATGGTCACAAGAAATTATAATGTAGAAAAAGAGCTAAAAATTTTAGATATAAAGAGAAGGAAAGTCAAGGAGAGTCAATCAGAAGCCACAACTCTTTTGATCCTCTACGAAGCTTTGATAAAGATACCATAGTATGCTAAAAGTGCAACAACTTAAGACACATAGCATGGTATTATATAAGTGTGTTTGAGTCAGTCAAGAAGGATCAAATTTTCAAAGCTCCATTCATCAAAAAGAAGGCTCAGACATGTTTAAGGTAGAAGAAACAACCTAAAGATTTTATGATGGTTTAGACAGCTCTGCATGTAAGAGGTAAAGATCAGCCATGGTTAATTGATAGTGGATGTTCGAGGCATATGACAGGTGATAAAAGTAACTTCACAACTCTAAAGAAGATTAATTATGGTACAGTGAGATTTGGAGATAAAACCACTGGCAGTATAGCCGAAAAAGATATATTCTTAAAGGCACGATCAAAGGATACATTCAAAGATTGGCAAGAGGAGTTGGGAGTAATTTCTATTACTTCCTCCTGTTGATGTTTAACATCAGTTGAGGGGGAGGTAAGTGTTAGCTCTAAGTAGGCCATTTATCATTGATGTCAAAGGGGGAGAATAACAAGTATAGGTATAGATGCAGAAAATAGGTACAGGTTGCTACAGTAAGGGAGAGTTATTGTATGTTTTCAAATGACAAGATGTACAGGTGACAAGATGTGGTAGTTTCAAGATTGAGGTTGCCATCAATGACAAAGGGGGAGATTGTTGGAAATATTGTCATTGATGTCAAAGGTCTAGAATTATTGGTGATAAAGGTCCCATTACATTTAATGTTGTTTGTAATAGATATATCTTGGCTAATGTGAGTTAATATTTATTTAATATTAAAAAATGTATTTTTGGTTGCATATGAGACAAAAGAAGGGCCCATGGAGAATTCAAAGAGCCATGGGATAAAGACAAAAAAAGGATGGGACGCATTTTCCCATGAAGAGTCATTTTGGAGAATTCCAAGAGTCACCAAGTGAAGACAAAAGAGGAAGGGTGCAATTTCTCATGAAGGGACACTCTAAGGAATACAAAAAGTCACCAAGATGAGGACAAAAGAGAGAAGGACATTTTTGATCATGAAGGGTCACCACATGACTTTTCAAAGGCAAGAATATTAAGGGTCATACAAGTTTGGCACCATTTTCCATGAGGATTGAAGGGTCACAAAGGGGAAAGGCCAAAGGTCATTTGGAAAGCTATAAATAAAGGATTGAGAAGCCATTTGTAATATGAGAGATAGAGGTTGATTTGATATTGTAATATCTAACTTAGAAGACCAATTGTGAGAGATGAATATGATTTGTATTTGTTATATCTAGCTTAAAAGAGTAAAGGTGAGATAGAGGAAAGAGATGTTGTATTGATCTATCATTTTTTGAGATAGCAAAATTGAGATATAGGTGTATGGTATACACAAAGGGGTTGGTGCTCCTATGGGGTGGTGCTCATGAATTATTACTGGGTTGGTGCTCAAAAAATGGGTTGGTGATCCTATGGGTTGGTGCTCATGAATAGTAACTAGGTTGGTGCTCATGAATAGTAGCTGGGTTGGTTCTCGGCAAAGGGGTATGGTGCTCCTATGGTTTGGTGCTCATGAAAAATAGCTAGGTTGGTGCTTGGCAAAGGGGTATGGTGCTCTTGCAAGCTTGGCTTGTGAATATTATTTGGGTTTGTGCTTATTCATATACTTGAAATTGTTCTCCATGGTTTTGTCCACATTGGGTTTCCACGTTATATCTGGTGTCTCTCTCTATCTTGTGTGGTGTTTATTGTTTGAGTTTTATTTCATATCTTGAATGTTTGATTAATTGGAATTTGGTTAAAGGAAAGTTTTATAAGATATATGATATATTGATTCACCCCGCCCCCTCTCAGTATATCCCGTGCTTAACAGTTGGTATCAGAGTAGGTTCCTTTTTGAAAAGTTTTATATCTTGAAGGTAAATCAAGAAAGCATGATGGTTGGGTCACAGGAAGGATTTTATAAAAATAAGGCACATTTGTTTGATGGGATAAATTATGCTTTTTGGAGCATGAGAATGAAGCTTTATTTTATGGCCCTTGGATTCGACATATGGAAATCAGTGGTGGAGGAATATGAAGAGCCACAGACATTTGCAATTACTCCAATAGAAAAGAAGGCAAGTGAATGTAATGCTAAAGCTTTAAATATTATTTTATTTGGTTTATGTGAATCTAAATTTGTTAAATTTATGCAATGTAAATCTACTCATGAAACTTGGGTAAAACTTGAGAATATTTACAAAGGTGATGGAAGGTTCAACAAGCTAAGTTGCAGACTTTTAGAAGGCAGTTGGAAATTTTGAAGATGGAAGAAAAAGAAGATATAACAAGTTATCTTTTGTGAGTTAATCAAATTATAAATCAGATTCAATGACTTGGAGAAACATTGGATGAGTCATTGGTGGTGAAAAAGGTTTTAAGATCTCTAGCAATGAGATATGATTCAAAGGCTTCAAAAATTGAGGAGATGAAGAATTTAGCCAAACTAAAGACAGATGAGCTTCATGGTATTCTCATGGCATATGAGATGTGGATATAACAAGATAAACCCTCAAAGAGAGAAGTGGCTTTCAAGGCATCAAAGAAAGAGAAAGCTAAGATTCAAGAATCAAGTGATAGTTCTAGTGATGATGAAGATGACAATGAAGCACTTTTCATTTGCAAGCCATAAAGAGGAACATGTAAATATCAAGGGAAATTATCTTTTAAAAGTTTTAATTGTGGAAAGATTGGACATTTTTTAGCTAGATGCCCAGATAAGGTTAACGATCATGAAGAAGAAAATCCTACATACAAGAAGAATTTCAAAGGCAAATCTAAGAAGGGATTCAAGAAGAAGAGCCTGTATTCTAAGGATCCTAGCTCAGGTAAAGATAGTGGAGTCAGTGATTCAGAAGAAGAAGAGATTCTATTCATGGCCATACATGAAAATGATCAAGAAGAAGAAGAGGAGGAAGCTGTAGTGAATATGGAAGGAGAGCTCATTTGTGACTTAGAAGAGTTAGAAGTTGTTTAGAAGAAGAATCAAAGATTAAAGCACTAGATCAAGAAAAATGAACAAGAGTCAAAGAAAATGATTGAAGATCTACAAGCACACTTTGAATAAGCTAAGAAGAATGAAGAAGACCTTAGAAGGTATGTTATTGAAATTTCCTCTTTAAAAGAAGATATTAAGAAAGTAGTCAGTGATAAAGTAGTCAGTGATTCAAAATTTGAAGATAGCACTAACATGCTAAATAAGATATTAAAAAGTGAAAAAGTAAATTTAGATAAGACAGGGATCAGATTTGAAAAGAAAAAGAGCTATGCTGAAGCTCTTACAAAAGAGGAAACAAAAAAGGGAGAAGTGAACAATATAGAAGACATTTCAAATAGAGAAGGCTGGGGAGAAAAAAGCTACAAAAGATAATCAGGTCAGAGATATACAAATAGGTCTTATTTTTATGGCTATTATTTTTATCATAATGGATATAGTCACAATAAATTAGAATGTATAAAAAGAGCTAACAATTTTAGAAATAAGGAGAAGGGAATTCAAGGAGAGTCAAGCAAAAGCCACAACTCTTTTGATCCTCTATCAAGATTTGATGAAGAGACGATAGTATGCTACAAGTGAAAAAACTTTAGACACAGCTTGGTATTGTAGAAGTGTGTTTGAGTCAGTCAAGAAGGATCAGAGTTTTAAAGCTCCATTCATCAAGACGAAGGCTCAGACATATTCATGACATAAGAAACAACTTGAAGCTTTTATGATGGTTCAGACAGATCTACATGTAAGAGGTAAAGATTAGCCATGGTTAATTGATAGTGGATGTTCAAGGCATATGATAGGTGATAAAAGTAAGTTCACAACACTAAAGAAGATCAATGGTGGTATAGTGAGATTTAGAGATAAAACCACTGCTAGGATAGCTAGAAAAGATATCTTCTCAAAGGAACAATCAAAAGATACATTCAAAGATTGATGAGATGAATTGGGAGTAATTTCTATTACTTCCTACCATTGATGTTCAACATCAGTTGAGGGGGAGCTAAGTGTTAGCTCTAGGTAGGCACTTTGTCATTAATGTCAAAGGGGGAGAATAATAGGTACAAGTGAAGAAAATAGGTTCAGGGAACATGCACATGTTGCTATAATAAGGGGGAGTTATTGTATGTTTTTAGATGATAAGATATGCAGGTGATAGGGTGTGGCAGTTTTAGGATTGAATTTGCCATCAATGACAAAGGGAGAGATTGTTGGAAATATTGTCATTGATGTCAAAGGTCTAGCATTATTGGTGATAATGGTCCCATTGGATTTAATGTTGTTTGTAATAGATATATCTTGGCTAATGTGAGTTAATATTTATTTAATATTAATGAATATATTTTTGGTTGTATATGAGGCAAAAGAAGGGCCCATGGAGAAGTCAAAGAGCCACGGGATAAAGACAAAATAAGGATGGGATGCATTTTCCCATGAAGAGTCATCTTGAAGAATTCCAAGAGTCACCAAGTGAAGACAAAAGAAGAAGGGTGCAATTGCTCATGAAGGGACACTTTAAGGAATATGAAAAATCACCAAGATGAGAACAAAAGAGGAAAGGACATTTTTGATCATGAAGGGTCACCACATGACTTTTCAAAGGCAAGAATATGAAGGGTCATACAAGTTTGGCATCATTTTCCATGAGGATTGAAGGGTCACAAAGGGGGAAGGCCAAAGGTCATTTGGAAAGCTATAAATAAAGGCTTCAGAAGCCATTTGTAATATGAGAGATAGAGGTTAATTTGATATTGTAATATCTAGCTTAAAAGAGCAATTATGAGAGATGAATATGATTTGTATTTGTTATATCTAATTTAGAAGAGCAAAAGTGAGAGAGAGGAAAGAGATGTTGTATTGATCTATCATTTTTTGAGATAGAAACTATGAGATATAGGTGTGTGGTATACACAAAGGGGTTGGTGCTCTTGTGAGTTGGTGCTCATGAATTATTGTTGGGTTGGTGCTCAACAAAGGGGTTGGTGTTCTTGTGAGTTGGTGCTCACCAATAGTAGTTAGGTTGGTGCTCACAAATAGTAGTTAGGTTGGTGCTCAACAAAGGGGTGTGGTGCTCCTATGGGTTGGTGCTCACGAATAATAGCTAGGTTGGTGCTTGACAAAGGGGTATGGTGCTCCTGCAAGCTTGGATTGTGAATATTTTTTGGGTTTATGCTCATTCATATACTTGAGATTGTTTTCTGTGATTTTTTCCACACTAGGTTTTCACGTTATATATGGTGTCTCTCTATCTTTTGTGGTGTTTATTGTTTGAGTTTATTGCATATCTCGAATGTTTGATTAAGTAGAATTTGGTTAAAGGAAAGTTTTATAAGAAATATGATATACTGATTCACCCACCTCCTCTCAGTATATCCCATGCTTAAAAATTGGTATCAGAGCAGGTTCTTTTTTGAAAAGTTTTACAGCTTGAAGGTCGATCAGGAAATAACGATGGCTGGGTCACAGGAAGGATTTTCTACAAATAAGGCACCTTTGTTTGATGGGATGAATTATGCTTTTTAGAGCATGATAATTAAGGTTTATTTGATGGCCCTTGGATTTGACATATGGAAAGTAGTGGTGGAGGAATATGAAGAGCCACAGACATTTGCAATTACTCCAGTAGAGAAAAAGGCAAGTGAATGTAATTCTAAAGATTTAAATGCTATTTTATGTGGTTTATGTGAATCTGAATTTGTTAAAGTTATAAAATGTAAATCTACTCATGAAACTTGGGTAAAACTTGAGAATATTTACAAAAGTGATGGAATGGTTCAGCAAGCTAAGCTATAGACTTTTAGAAGGTAGTTTGAAAGTTTGAAGATGGAAAAAAAGAAGATATAGCAAGTTATCTTTTGTGATTTGATCAAATCATAAATAAAATTCAAGGTCTTGGAGAAACATTGGAAGAGTCAATGGTGGTGCAAAAGGTTTTTAGATCTCTACCAATGAGATATGACACAAAGGTTTCTTCAATCGAGGAGATGAAGAATTTAGCCAAGATAAAGATCGATGAGCTTCATGGTATTCTCATGACATATGAGATGCAGAGAGAACAAGATAAACCCTCAAAGAGTGAAGCGGATTTCAAGACATCAAAGAAGGAGAAAGATAAGATTCAAGAATCAAGTGATAGTTCCAGTGATAGTGAAGATGACAATGGAGTACTTTTCATTCGCAAGTCGAAAAGAGGAACAGGTAAATATCAAGGAAAATTACCTTTTAAATATTTTAATTATGGAAAGATTGGTCATTTTTCAGCTAGATGCCCAGATAAGGTTAACGATGATGAAGAAGAAAAGCATACATATAAGAAAAATTTCAAAGGCAAATCTAAGAAGTGATTCGAGAAGAAGAGTCTATATTCTAAGGATCCTAGCTTAGGCGAAGATAGTGGAATCAGCAATTCAGAAGAAGAAGAGATTCTATTCATGGCCATACATGAATATGATCAAGAAGAAGAAGAGGAGGAAGTTGAAGTGAATATGGAAGGAGAGCTCATTTGTGCCTTAGAAGAGTTAGAAGCTATTTAGAAGAAGAATCAAAGATTAAAGTGCCAGATCAAGAAAAATGAACAAGAGTCAAAGGAAATGATTGAAGATCTACAAGCACACTGTGAAGAAGCCAAGAAGAATGAAGAAGACCTCAGAGCATTGTTGGAAATAGAAAGAAAAGAATGTCAAAGATATGTTATTGAAATTGCCTCTTTAAAATAAGATATTAAGAAAGCAGTTAGTGATAATGTAGTCAGTGATTCAAAATTTGAAGATAGCACTAACATGCTGAATAAGATATTGGAAAGTCAAAAAGAAAATTTAGATAAGAGAGGGATCATAATTGAAAATTAAAAGAGCTATGTTGAAGCTCTTACAAAAGAGGAAACAAAATAGGGAGAAGTAAAAAATACAGAGGACATTTCAAATAGAGAAGGATGGAGAGAACAAAGCTACAAAAGACAATTAGGTCAGAGATATACAAACATGTCTTATTTTTATGGCTATTGTTTTTATTCTAATGGATATGGTCACAAGAAATTAGAATGTATAAAAAGAGCTAACAATTTCAAAAATAAGGAGGAGAGTCAAGCAGAAGCCACAACTCTTTTACTCCTCTATCAAGCTTTGATGAAGAGACCATAATATGCTACAAGTGTAACAACTTTGAACACATATCTTAATATTGTAGAAGTATGTTTGAGTTAGTCTAGAAGGATCAGAGTTTCAAAGCTCCATTCATAAGGAAGAAGGCTCAGACATGTTCATGGTAGAAGAAATAACCTGAAGATTCTATGATGGTTCAAACAGCTCTGCATGTAAGAGAAAAATTTCAGCCATGGTTAATTGATAGTGGATGTTTGAGGCATATGATAGGTGATAAAAGTAAGTTCACAACACTAAATAAGATCAATGGTGGTACAGTGATATTTAGAGATAAAACCACTGCCAAGATAGCCAAAAAAGATATCTTCTCAAAGGCACGATCAAAGGATACATTCAAAGATCGATGAGAAGAGTTGGGAGTAATTTCTATTACTTCCTGCCTTGATGTTCAGCATTAGTTGAGGGGGAGCTAAGTGTTAGCTCCAAGTAGGCCCTTTGTCATTGATGTCAAAATGGGATAATAATAGGTATAGGTACAAGTGCAAAAAATAGGTATAGGGAATAGGTACATGTTGCTACAGTAAGGGGGAGTTATTGTATGTTTTTAGATGATAGGATGTGCAGGTGATAGGATGTGGGAGTTTCAGGATTGAGGTTGCCATCAATGACAAAGGGGGAAATTGTTGGAAATATTTTCATTGATGTCAAAGGTCTAGCATTATTGGTGATAAAGGTCCCATTGCATTTAATGTTTTTTGTATTAGATATATCTTAGCTAATGTGAGTTAATATTTATTTGATATTAATGAATAAATTGTTGGTTGTATATGAGACAAAAGAAGGGCCCATGGAGAAGTCAAAGAGCCACGGGATAAAGACAAAAGAAGGATGGGATGCATTTTCCCATGAAGAGTCATATTGGGGAATTCCAAGAGTCACCAAGTGAAGACAAAAGAGGAAGGGCACAATTTATCATGAAGGGACACTTTAAGGAATAAGAAAAGTCACCAAGATGAGGACAAAAGAGGGAAGGATGTTTTTGATCATGAAGGGTCACGACATGACTTTTCAAAGGCAAGAATATGAAGGGTCATACAAGTTTGGCACCATTTTCAATGAAGATTGAAGGGTCACAAAGGGGGAAGGCCAAAGGTCATTTGGAAAGCTATAAATAAAGGATTGAGAAGCCATTTGTAATATGAGAGATAGAGATTAATTTGATATTATAATATCTAGCTTAGAAGAGCAATTGTGAGAGATGAATATGATTTGTATTTATTATATCTATCTTAGAAGAGCAAATATTAGAGAGAGGAAAGAGATGTTGTATTGATCTATCATTTGTTGAGATAACAACATTGAGATATAGGTGTGTGGTATACACAAAAGGTTTGGTGCTCTTGTGGGATGGTGCTCACGAATAGTAGCTGCGTTGGTGCTCGGCAAAGGGGTGTGGTGCTCTTGTGGGTTGGTGCTCATGAATAGTAGCTGGGTTGGTGCTCAGCAAAGGGATTTGGTGCTCTTGCAAGTGTGGCTTGTGAATATTGTTTGGGTTTGTGCTCATTCATATACTTGATATTGTTCTTCATAGTTTTTCTCATATTGGGTTTCCACTATATCTGGTGTCTCTCTCTATCTTGTGTGGTGTTTATTGTTTGAATTTTATTTTATATCTTGAATGTTTGATTAATTTGAATATGGTTAAAAGAAAGTTTTATAAAAAATATGATATACTGATTCACCCCCCCCTCATTATATACCATGCTTAACAATTGGTATCAGAGCAGGTTCCTTTTTGAAAAGTTTTATAGCTTGAAGGTAGATCCAGGAAGCATGATGGTTCAGTCACAGGAAGGATTTTCTACAAATAAGGCACCTTTGTTTGATGGGATGAATTATGATTTTTGGAGCATGAGAATAAAGGATTATTTGATGGCCCTTCGATTTGACATATGGAAAGTAGTGGTGGAAGAATATGAAGAGCCACAGACATTTGCAATTACTCCAGCAGAAGAAAAGGCAAGTGAATGTAATGTTAAAGCTTTAAATGCCATTTTATGTGGTTTATGTGAATCTAAATTTGTTAAATTTATACAATGTAAATCTTCTCATGAAACTTGGGTAAAACTTGAGAATATTTACGAAGGTGATGGAAAGGTTCAACAAGCTAAGCTGTAGACTTTTAGAAGGCAGTTTGAAAGTTTGAAGATGGAATAAAAAGAAGATATATCAAGTTATCTTTTGCGAGTTGATCAAATCATAAATCAGATTCAAGGTCTTGGAGAAACAATGGATGAGTCAATCATGGTTTAAAAGGTTTTGAGATCTCTACTAATGAGATATTATGTAAAGGTCTCAACAATCGAGGAGATGAAGAATTTAGCCAAGCTAAAGATGGATGAGCTTCATGGTATTCTCATGGCATATGAGATGTAGGCAAAACAAGATAAACCCTCAAAGAGAGAAGCAGCTTTCAAGACATCAACGAATGATAAAGATAAGATTCAAGAAGCAGGTGATAGTTATAGTGATGATGAAAAATACAATGGAGCACTTTTCATTTGCATGTTGAAAAGAAGAAGATGTTAATATCAAGGAAAATTACCTTTTAAATGTTTTAATTGTGGAAATATTGGACATTTTTCAGCTAGATGCCCAAATAAGGTTAATGATGATGAAGAAGAAAAGCCTACATATAAGAATGATTTCAAAAGAAAATTTAAGAAGGGATTCGAGAAAAATATCATGTATTATAAGGATCCTATCTCAGGCGAAGATAGTGGAGTCAGAGATTTAGAATAAGAAGAGATTCTATTCATGGCCATACATGAAGATGATCAAGAAGAAGAAGAGGAGGAAGCTAAAGTGAATATGGAAGGAGAGCTCATTTGTGCCTTAGAAGAGTTAGAAGCTACTTAGAAGAAGAATTGAAGATTAAAGTACCAGATCAAGAAAAAGAACAAGAGTCAAAGGAAATGATTGAAGATCTACAAGCACACTTTGAAGAAGCCAAGAAGAATGAAGAAGACCTTAGAGCATAGTTGGAAATAACAAGAAAAAAATGTCAAAGGTATGTTATTGAAATTGCCTCTTTAAAAAAATATATTAAGAAAGCAATCAGTGATAAAGTAGTCAGTGATTCAAAATTTGAATATATCACTAAGATGTTGAATAGGATATTGGAAAGTCAAAAAGCAAATTTAGATAAGACAGGGATCAGATTTGAAAAGAAAAAGAGCTATGTTGAAGCTCTTACAAAAGAGGAAACAAAAAGGGGAGAAGTGAAAAATATAGAGGACATTTCAAATAGAGAAGGCTGGAGAGAATAAAGCTACAAAAAACAATCAGCTCAGAGATATAAAAATAGGTCTAATTTTTATGGCTATTATTTTTATTGTAATAGATATGTTCACAAGAAATTAGAATGTAGAAAAAGAGCTAATAATTTTAGAAATAAGGAAAAGGAAAGTCAAGGAGAGTCAAGCAAAAGCCACAACTCTTTTTCTCCTCTATCAAGATTTGATGAAGAGACCATAATATGCTACAAGTGCAACAACTTTGGACACATAGCTTAGTATTACAGAAGCGTGTTTGAGTCAGTCATGAAGGATCAGAGTTTCAAAGATCCATTCATCAAGAAGAAGGGTTAGACATGTTCATGGCAGAATAAACAACCTAAAGATTCTATGATGGTTCAGATAGCTCTGCATATAAGAGGTAAATATCAACCATGGTTAATTTATAGTGGATGTTTGAGGCATATGACAGGTGATAAAAGTAATTTCACAACTCTAAAGAAGATCAATGGTGGTACAGTGAGATTCAGAGATAAAACCATTGCCAGGATAGTCAAAAAAGATATCTTCTCAAAGGCACGATCAAAGGATACATTCAAAGATTTGTGAGAGGAGTTGGGAGTAATTTATATTACTTCCTACCATTGATGTTTAACATAAAATGAGGGGAAGCTAAGTGTTAGCTCTAGGTAGGCCCTTTGTCATTGATGTCAAAGGGGGAGAACAAAAAATATAGGTACAGGTGCAAAAAATAGGTATAGGGAATAGGTACAGGTTGCTACAATCAGGGGGAGTTACTATATGTTTTCAAATGATAGGATGTGTAGGTGATAGGATGTGGTAGTTTCAAGATTGAGGTTGCCATCAATGACAAAGGGGGATATTGTTAGAAATATTGTCATTGATGTCAAAGGTCTAGCATTATTGGTGATAATGGTCCCATTGGATTTAATGTTGTTTGTAATAGATATATCTTAGCTATTGTGAGTTAATATTTATTTAATATTAACGAATATATTTTTGGTTGTATATGAGACAAAAGAAGGGCCCATGGAGAAGTTAAAGAGCCACGGGATAAAGACAAAAAAAGGATGGGACGCATTTTCCCATGAAAAGTCATCTTGGGGAATTCCACAAGTCACCAAGTGAAGACAAAAGAGGAAGGGTGTAATTTCTCATGAAGGGACACTCTAAGGAATATGAAAAGTCACCAAAATGAGGACAAAAGAGGGAAGGACGTTTTTGATCATGAAGGGTCACCACATGACTTTTCAAAGGCAAGAATATGAAGGGTCATACAAGTTTGGCACCATTTTCCATGAGGATTGAAGGGTCACAAAGGGGGAAGGCCAAAGGTCATTTAGAAAGCTATAAATAAAGGATTGAGAAGCCATTTGTAATATGAGAGATAGAGGTTGATTTTATATTGTAATATCTAGCTTAAAAGAGCAATTGTGAGAGATGAATATGATTTGTATTTGTTATATCTAGCTTAGAAGAGCAAAGGTGAGAGAGAGGAAAGAGATGTATTGATATGTCATTTGTTGAGATAGAAAATTGAGATATAGGTGTGTGGTATACACAAAGGGGTTTGTGCTCTTATGGGTTGGTGCTCCTGAATAATAGCTGGGTTGGTGCTCAGCAAAGGGGTGTGGTGCTCCTGTGGGTTGGTGCTCATGAATAGTAGCTGGGTTGGTGCTCAACAAAGGGGTATGGTGGTCTTGCAAGCTTGGCTTGTGAATATTGTTTGGGTTTGTGCTCATTCATATAATTGAGATTGTTCTCCATGGTTTTTCCCATATTGGGTTTCCACATTATATCTGGTGTCTCTCTCTATTTTGTGTGGTGTTTATTGTTTGAGTTTTATTGCATATCTTTAATGTTTGATTAAGTGGAATATGGTTAAAGGAAAGTTTTATAAGATATATGATATATTGATTCACCCCCCTCCTCTTAGTATATCCCATGCTTAACAATTGGTATCAGAGCAGGTTCCATTTTGACAAGTTTTACAGCTTGAAGTCAGATCGAGAAAGCATGATGGCTAGGTCACAGGAAGGATTTTCTAAAAATATGGCACCTTTGTTTGATGGGATGAATTGTGAGTTTTGGAGCATGAGAATGAAGGATTATTTGATGGCCCTTGGATTCGACATATGGAAAGTAGTGGTGGAGGAATATGAAGAGCCACAGACATTTATAATTACTCTAGCAGAGAAGAAGACAAGTGAATGTATTGCTAAAGATTTAAATGTTATTTTATGTGGTTTATGTGAATATTAATTTGTTAAAGTTATGCAATGTAAATCTACTCATGAAACTTGGGTAAAATTTGAGAATATTTACGAAGGTGATGGAAAGGTTCAACAAACTAAGCTACAGACTTTTATAAGGCAGTTTGAAAGTTTGAAGATGGAAGAAAAAGAAGATATAGCAAGTTATCTTTTGTGAGTTGATCAAATTGTAAATCAGATTCAAGGTCTTAGAGAAACATTGGATGAGTCAATGGTGGTGCAAAATGTTTTGAGATCTCTACCAATGAGATATGATGCAAAGGTTTTGGCAATCGAGGAGATGAAGAATTTAGCCAAGCTAAAGATGGATGAGCTTCATGGTATTCTCATGGCATATGAGACGAAGATAGAACAAGATAAACTCTCAAAGAGAGAAGTGGCTTTCAAGACATCAAATAAGGAGAAAGCTAAGATTAAAGAATCAAGTGATAGTTCTAGTGATGATGAATATGACAATGGAGCACTTTTCATTTGCAAGTCGAAAACAAGAATAGGTAAATATCAAGGAAAATTACCTTTTAAATGTTTTAATTAAGGAAAGATTGGACATTTTTTAGGTAGATGCCCAGATAAGGTTAATGATGATGAAGAAAAGCCTACATACAAGAAGAATTTCAAAGGCAAATCTAAGAGGGGATTTGAGAAGAAGAGCCTGTATTCTAAGGATCCTAGCTTAGGTGAAGATAGTGGTGTCAGTGATTCAGAAGAAGAAGAGATTCTATTCATGGCCGTACATGAATATGATCAAGAAGAAGAAGAAGAGGAAACTGAAGTGAATATGGAAGGAGAGCTCATTTGTGCCTTAGAATAGTTATAAGTTAATCAGAAGAAGAATCGAAGATTAAAGCGCGAGATCAAGAAAAATAAATAAGAGTCAAAGGAAATGATTGAAGATCTACAAGCATAATTTGAAGAAGCCAAAAAGAAAGAATAAGACCTCAGAGCACAGTTGGAAATAGCAAGAAAAGAATGTCAAAGGTATGTTATTGAAATTGCCTCTTTAAAAGAATATATTAAGAAAGCAGTCAGTGATAAAGTAGTCAGTGATTCAAAATTTGAAGATAGCACTAACATGCTGAATAAGATATTGAAAAGTCAAAAAACAAATTTAGATAAGACAGGGATCAGATTTGAAACTAAAAAGAGCTATGCTGAAGCTATGACAAAAGAGGAAACAAAAAAGGGAGAAGTGAACAATACAAATGACATTTCAAACAGAGAAGGCTAGAGAGAACAAAGCTACAAAAGACAATCAAGTCAAAGATATACAAACAAGTCTTATTTTTATGGCTATTGTTTTTATTGTAATGGATATGGTCATAAGAAATTAGAATGTAGAGAAAGAGCTAACAATTTCAAAAATAAGGATAAGGAAAGTCAAGGAGAGTCAAGCAGAAGCCACAACTTTTTTGCTCCTCTATCAAGCTTTGATGAAGAGATAGTATGCTACAAGTGTAAAAACTTCAGACACAGCTCGGTATTGTAGAAGTGTGTTTGAGTCATTCAAGAAGGATCAGAGTTTCAAAGCTCCATTCATCAAGAAAAAGGCTCAGACATGTTCATGGCAAAAGAAATAACCTGAAGATTTTATGATGGTTCAAACAACTTTGCATGTAAGAGGTAAATATTAGCCATAGTTAATTGATAGTGGATGTTTGAGGCATATGACAGGTGATAAAAGTAAGTTCACAACTCTAAAGAAGATTAATGGTGGTACAGTGAGATTCAGAGATAAAACCACTGCCAATATAGCTGGAAAAGATATCTTCTCAAAGGCATGATCAAAGGATACATTCAAAGATCGATGAGAGGAGTTGGGAGTAATTTCAATTACTTTATGCCATTGATGTTCAACATTAGTTGAGGGGGAGCTAACTGTTAGCTCCAGGTAGGCCCTTTGTCATTGATGTCAAAGGGGAAGAATAATAGGTACAAGTATAGGTGTAAAAAATAGGTGCAGGGAATAGGTACAGGTTGTTACATTAAGGGGGAGTTACTGTATGTTTTCAGATGATAAGATGTGCAGGTGATAGGATGTGACAGTTTTAGGATTGAGGTTGCCATCAATGACAAAGGGGGAAATTGTTGGAAATATTTTCATTGATGTCAAAGGTCTAGCATTATTGGTGATAAAGGTCCCATTGCATTTAATGTTTTTTGTAATAGATATATCTTGGCTAATGTGAGTTAATATTTATTTGATATTAATAAATATATTGTTGGTTGTATATGAGACAAAATAAGGGCCCATGGAGAAGTCAAAGAGCCACGGGATAAATAAAAAAGAAGGATGGGATGCATTTTCCCATGAAGAGTCATATTGGGGAATTCCAAGAGTCACCAAGTGAAGACAAAAGAGGAAGGGCACAATTTATCATGAAGGGACACTTTAAGGAATAAGAAAAGTCACCAAGATGAGGACAAAAGAGGGAAGGATGTTTTTGATCATGAAGGGTCACCACATGACTTTTCAAAGGCAAGAATATGAAGGGTCATACAAGTTTGGCACCATTTTCAATGAAGATTGAAGGGTCACAAAGGGGGAAGGCCAAAGGTCATTTGAAAAGCTATAAATAAAGGCTTGAGAAGCCATTTGTAATATGAGAGATAGAGGTTGATTTGATATTGTAATATCTAGCTTAGAAGAGCAATTGTGAGAGATGAATATGATTTGTATTTGTTATATCTAGCTTAGAAGAGCAAAGGTGAGAGAGAGGAAGGAGATGTATTGATCTATCATTTTTTTAGATAGCAACATTGAGATATAGGTGTATGGTATACACAAAAGGGTTGTTGCTCTTATGGGTTGGTGCTCATGAATAGTAGCTGGGTTGGTGCTCGGCAAAGAGGTGTGGTGCTCCTGTGGGTTGATGCTCATAAATAGTAGCTGGGTAGGTGCTCGGTAAAGGGGTATGGTGCTCTTGAAATCTTGGCTTGTGAATGTTGTTTGTGTTTGTGCTCATTCATATTATTTAGATTGTTCTATGTGGTTATTCCCACATTGGGTTTCCATGTTATATCTAGTGTCTCTCTCTATCTTGTGTGGTGTTTATTGTTTGAGTTTTACTGCATATCTTGAATGTTTGATTAAGTGGAATTTGGTTAAAGGAAAGTTTTATATGATATATGATATACTAATTCACCCCCCTCTCAGTATATCCCATGCTTAACAATTGGTATCAGAGTCGGTTCCTTTTTGAAACATTTTACAGCTTGAAGGTAGATCGGGAAAGCACGATGGTTGGGTCACAGGAAGGATTTTCTACAAATAAGACACCTTTATTTGATGGGATGAAATATGGTTTTTGGAGCATGAGAATGAAGGTTTATTTGATGGCCCTTGGATTCTACATATGGAAATAAGTGGTGGAGGAATATAAAGAGCCACACACATTTGCAATTACTCCAACTGAAAAGAAGGCAAGTGAATGTAATGCTAAAGCTTTAAATGCTAGTTTATGTTGTTTATGTGAATCTAAATTTGTTAGAGTTATGTAATGTAAATTTTCTCATGAAACTCGGGTAAAACTTAAGAATATTTACAAAGGTGATGGAAAGGTTCAACTTGCTAAGCTGTAGACTTTTAGAAGGCAGTTTGAAAGTTTGAAGATGGAAGAAGAAGAAGATATATCAAGTTATCTTTTGCGAGTTGATCAAATCATAAATCAGATTCAAGGTCTTGGAGAAACATTGGATGAGTCAATGGTGGTGCAAAAGGTTTTGAGATCTCTACCAATGAGATATGATGCAAAGGTTTTGGTAATCGAGGAGATGAAGAATTTAGCTAAGCTAAAGATGGATGAGCTTCATGGTATTCTCACGGCATATGAGATGCGGATAGAACAAGATAAGCTCTCAAACAGAGAATCAAATTTCAAGACATCAAAGAAAGAGAAAGATAAGATTCAAAAATCAAGTGATAGTTCCAGTGATGATGAAGATGACAATGGAGAACTTTTCATTTGCAAGCCAAAAAGAGGAAAAGGTAAATATCAAGGAAAATTATCTTTTAAATGTTTTAATTATGGAAAAATTGGACATTTTTTAGCTAGATGCCCAGATAAGGTTAATGATGATGAAGAAGAAAAGCCTACATACAAGAAGAATTTCAAAGGCAAATCTAAGAAGGGATTCTAGAAGAAGAGCCTATATTGTAAGGATCTTAGTTCAGGCGAAGATAGTGGAGTCAGCGATTCAGAAGAAGAAGAGATTCTATTCATGGCCATACATGAAGATGATCAAGAAGAAGAAGAGGAGGAAGCTAAAGTGAGTAAGGAAGGAGAGGTCATTTGTGCCTTAGAAGAGTTAGAAGTTGTTCAAAAGAAGAATTGAAGATTAAAGTGCCAGATCAAGAAAAATGAACAAGAGTCAAAGAAAATGATTGAAGATCTACAAGCACACTTTGAAGAAGCCAAGAAGAATGAAGAAGACGTCACAACATTGTTGGAAATAACAAGAAAAGAATGTCAAAGGTATGTCATTGAAATTTCCTCTTTAAAAGAAGATATTAAGAAAGAAGTCAGTGATAAAGTAGTCAGTGATTCAAAATTTGAAGATAGCACTAACATGATGAATAAGATATTGGAAAGTTAAAAAGCAAATTTAGATAAGACAAGGATCAGATTTGAAAGAAAAAGAGCTATGCTAAAGCTCTTACAAAAGAGGAAACAAAAAGGGGAGAAGTGAAAAATACAAAAGACATTTCAAATAGAGAAGGCTGGAGAGAACAAAGCTACAAAATACAATGGATATGGTCACAAGAAATTAGAATGTAGAAAAAGAGCTAATAATTTTAGAAATAAGGAGAAGGAAAGTCAAGGAGAGTCAAGTAGAAGCCACAACTCTTTTGCTCCTATATTAGGCTTTGATGAAGAGACCATAGTATGCTACAAGTGCAATAACTTTAGAAACATAGCTTGGTATTGCAGAAGCATTTTTGAGTCAGTCAAGAAGGATCAGAGTTTCAAAGCTCCATTCATCAAGAAGAAGGCTCAGACATGTTCATGGCAAAAGAAACAACTTAAAGACTCTATGATGGTTCAGATAGCTTTGCATGTAAGAGGTAAAGATCAGCCATGGTTAATTGATAGTGGATGTTCAAGGCATATGACAGGTGATAAAAGTAAGTTCACAACTCTAAATAAGATCAATGGTGGTATAGTGAGATTCTGAGATAAAACCTTTGCTAAGATAGCTGGAAAATATATATTCTCAAAGGCACGATCAAAAAATACATTCAAAGATCGGCGAGAGGAGTTGGGAGTAATTTCTATTACTTCCTACCATTGATGTTCAACATTAGTTGAGGGGGAGCTAAGTGTTAGCTCCAGGTAGGCCCTTTTTCATTGATGTCAAAGGGGGAGAATAATAGGTACAGGTACTGGTGTAAAAAATAGGTACATGGAATAGGTATAGGTTGCTCCAGTAAGGGGGAGTTATTGTATGTTTTCAGATGATAGGATATGCAAGTGACAAGATGTAGCAATTTTAGGATTGAGGTTGCCATAAATGACAAATGGGGAGATTGTTGGAAATTTGTCATTGATGTCAAAGGTCTAGCATTATTGGTGATAAAGTTTGCATTGCATTTAATGTTGTTTGTAATAGATATATCTTGGCTAATGTGAGTTAATATTTATTTAATATTAAAAAATATATTTTTGGTTGCATATGAGACAAGCGAAGGGCCCATGGAGAAGTCAAAGAGCCATGGGATAAAGACAAAGGAAGGATGGGACGCATTTTCCCATGAAGAGTCATCTTGGGGAATTCAAAGAGTCACCAAGTGAAGACAAAAGAGGAAGGGTGCAATTTCTCATGAAGGGACAATTTAAGGAATACAAAAAGTCACCAAGATGAGGACAAAAGAGGGAAGGACGTTTTTGATCATGAAGGGTCACCACATGACTTTTTAAAGGCAAGAATATGAAGGGTCATACAATTTTGGCACCATTTTCCATGAGGATTGAAGGGTCACAAATGGGGAAGGCCAAAGGTCATTTGGAAAGCAATAAATAAAGGCTTGAGAATCCATTTTTAATATGATAGATAGAGGTTGATTTGATATTGTAATACTAGCTTAGAAGAGCAATTGTGAGAGATGAATATGATTTGTATTTGTTATATCTAGCGTAGAAGAGAAAAGGTGAGAGAGAGGAAAGAGATGTTGTATTGATCTCTCATTTGTTGAGATAGAAACATTGAGAGATAGGTATGTGGTATACACAAAGGGTTTGTTCTCATGTGGGTTGATGCTCACAAATTTTTTCTAGGTTGGTGCTCGAAAAAGCGGTTGGTGATCCTATGGGTTGGTGCTCACAAATAGTAGCTGGGTTGGTGCTCGGGAAAGGGGTGTTTTGCTCCTATGGGTTGGTGCTCATGAATAGTAGTTGGGTTGGTGCTCGGCAAAGGGGTATGGTGCTCCTGCAAGCTTGGCTTGAGAATATTGTTTGGGTTTGTGCTCATTCATATACTTGAGATTGTTCTCTATGGTTTTTCCCACATTGAGTTTCCGTGTTATATCTAGTGTCTCTCTCTATCTTGTGTGGTGTTTATTGTTTGAGCTTTATGCATATCTTGAATGTTTGATTAAGTGGAATTTAGTTAAAGAATTTTTTTTATAATATATATGATATATTGATTCACCCCCCCTCTCAGTATATCCCATGCTCACCCCTCCTCAGTGTATTCGATAACTGAGAACACTTATTTGCCAAATTATTTTTAAGTTCTTTTGAGTATTTAAAGAATTTGATAAGTTTGAGAAATTCAACATTAGTAGTTTAAACTTCACTTTGAGTTTATTAGTGTAGTTTACAAATCAAATTGGTATCAGAGTAGTTAGAAAGTAGGGTTAGCTTCTTATTATGTCATTTGATAGTTGCTTTAAGTTTATTGGTTTTCAGTATTTTGTATACTTGATTAGATTGTAGTGTGCAGTTGTGGAATCAATGTGTTTTCAAGAAACCATGGGGGAAATGTCACATAAAGTTAATAGGAAGAGCTTGAAAGCATCAATACCTAGATTTAGGATGAGAATACATTCTTGAGATGTAAGCTCTTAGCTCTTGAAGAGCAAGTTGCAAGTTTGAAATCAGTGCTTGAATCTAAGGATGAGCTATTGATCAGGTTGTAGTGTGTTTAACCAAAGAAGGCCATACCTTTTAATTTAGATGAAGAGACTATGATTGAGTGCACTATAAGTTATTCACCAAGTAATTCATCTTTTTTTAATTTAGATTCAAATTCAAGTAATGATGTTTTTGGTATTTATGAAAAACACACTAAGGGTAGAGGATTCAAATTATTGAAGAAAATGTGATTTAATGTAATAGGTCTTAGTCTAAATGGCCAAGGAATTACTAAACCAATATAGGTAGAGCATATATCTCTTCATGCAGGTTTGGGTTACACTAGTGAGTAGGTGGATATTGGAGAAAATTCCTCCATGGCTAAAGGAAGACAAGCTTCTGATAGCAAAGGTCCGAGGCCACTAGTAGAGCATGTGCAGTGTAAGAGAATATGTAGAAGACGTATTAATATTCCACCTCCTAGTTCCTACACTAGAGTTAGCACTAAATCTTTTGATCCACTTTGTATGTTTAAGAAATTTGGATTTAACATTTAGAAGATGATGCAATCATTTCCTTGCAATTTTTGTGGGATGCATAACCATTGTGTTGCATTTTTTTAGAAGCGACATGCTTTGATTAAGCATATTTCAGGTGTTAAAGAGTATTCTCATCATGGCAAAGTGAGAAGAGGTAAAAGGGAGACCTCACCTAAGAAGGTTTTATGCACTCATTGCCATATGAGTAGACATCAGATTGACCATTATTTTAAACTTCAATCATCTTCTCATTATAGACATGGTGAAACTAAGATGATTTATCGACATGTTAATAAGTTTAATGAAGTTAAATCAATCCATAATGATGTTAAGGAATCCACTGAGGAAATCAAGTTAACTAGGTAAAAAAATTGATTAAGTGGATTTATAATGCACTTATTTTTCAAATAATTGTTAAGAATTATGTTAAGGGAAAGAAAAATCTTTGATGATGCATTAGAAAAGTTTTTGAGAACACTTCGAGATAGGTTTATCATTCAAAGTATTTCAATTCTCACCTTATGCCAAATAGCTCTATGTTTTGGAATCTCCTGTTTATGCTGAGTGAGTTGTCTGTAGGGCTTGAACTCATTTGATCAGTTGGAGATAATAGTAGAATGCATGTTGTGGGTTGAGTTAATTTACTTACAACACTTATCTCATATTTAACTGATATTTTTATAATTATCTATTTTTGGCACATGGATGTATAGATGCATTGTAAAACCCTATGGGCATGTTTAGATGTTAGGCAATATACACTTTGTGTTGTTTGCATTTTCTTAGAATTATAAGTCCCATTCCAAGGCATTGTATTGCAACATATATACAACATTTAATGTATGTTTTTGGCATTAACAAACTTGTTTTGTAGTTACATTGGGAATTATGTCAGTTAGTGATAGTTCACCACTTTACAGAATGTGACATGGGCAGACAGTTTTGGTATGTTGTGATTAGTTTAATGGTAGTTGTAGATTCCTTTACTAATGCCATGTTATAGGCATTTTCACTTGAGTTGTGAATCATTTATTTTTCCAATGTTTATCTTTTGTTATGATTGGGTTCTATTTGATGTGATGCAGTAGACCAGTTATCAGTCTAAGGAGATAGTAGACTTTTAGAGACTAAAAAATCCTTTTGTAGGGAGGTGTGATTCATATTTTTGTTCAAAAAAGGTCCCAAGTCATGACAAAACTTATTTCACATGGAAGATCTCATCAAGAGCTTTCTGGCACTTATTTTAGATCACAAAATGGAGTCTAGATGCCTAAGTTACAGGCTATTAATATTATTTTGCAATAGGAAAAATAAGGAGGTGTTGCAATATGTATCATAATTTGAATGCGACAAGTAGACCAATAACCTATTGACACATGGTAGTATATTTTTGTATGTTCATTCAAAAATTTGGTTTGGTGTTTAGTTTGGTTTCATCCTCTGATCTTTGATAGTCGGTCATATGGAGAACTGTGGGCCCCACTATTGGCTTATTGGGAGACCTCAGTGAGGGTCAACACACTTGGTTAAGGAGGGGTGCCTTGGCCTCCATCTCAAAATTCAATGCATTTGAATTTGCTTTTAAATCATTATATTCTACCCATTGGATGCATGTGGGATAATTAAATTATATGTTTTAAATAGCTTGTAATATTTCCTTGGTATTTCTTTATAGTTTACTATTACCATTCCCCATTAAGCCACATGGGAGAATCAATAGTTGCCATGCCACATCCAACACATTTTTGAGTCAAGCTCAAGATTACATGCTAAGTCTGGAAACTGTGATAAATGCCAAGTCATATGCCAAGCCATAGACCTTGAGATTGAATGCCATTCTTAGAAACCATGACCAAAATGCATGCCATGTCCTAGTCCATATAGATCATGACTTATCTTCCATCTTACCAATTCATATGCTAAGTTAGAAACCATGCTAATTTTGGCACCTTGAGCCCACCAAAAGGGGCATCGACATTATTTATGTTGGCTACCAAACTATTTAAAAACATGAAAGCCATGTTATTTGACCAATGTGGGATAAAGGGATATAGTCTAAGCACCCAAAAAGAAGGCTGAAGACTTGAACCTTGCACCTATCGTGCAAAATGGATAAGCCTTGACTGACTATGCTATGAGATAGCAAACAATATAAAATGAATGAACTTATATTTTAATGTATTATTTGTTGGACTATGTATTTATTTTTAAGAGGTTGAAAGCTAAATGAAAGCTTGGAGATAGCCTGAAAATGGATTTTGATCCATTATCTAACCTGGTACACAGTGAGTAAGACTTTTTTATTATGTTTTGTAATTGAAAAGAGAAGTATAATTTATTTTATTATAAATTAGATAGACTAATACTTAACAAGTAGGGACTTAAGCACCTTCAGAAGGGGTTGAAGACTGAGGAAGGGTTCCATGTTTTTGAGCTTGATTATATCAGTGAAGGTGGATTTCTTGTATAGAGATCAGATCTGAGGGAACTTGTGTATCATTTCAAAGAATTTATAGGCCATTTTTTAACAAATTTAATGGAAATGGTCCTCACTATTGGGTGGACCCAGAGACGTAGACAAGAGATGCTGAACTCCATTATCAATGTCATATGGTAAAATTGTCATTTGATTGCATGTTTTATTTTAGTTTCTAATTTTTAATTAATCATGAATATATGCAAATTTTAATATTTAGCATTTTATTAATTTTTTAGAAATCAAACTAGTTTAATTGGTGAATAGAAGTGAAAAACTCATTCAATAGTTCCAATCCAATTCGATAACTGAGAACACTTATTTTCCAAACAATTTTCAAGTTCTTTTGATTATTTCAAGAATTTGATAAGTTTGAGAAATTTAGTATTCATAGTTTAAACTTCACTTTGAGTTTATCAATGTATTTTATAGATCATTAAAACTCTTCTTCATTATTTGGGAAGTCATCAACATTCTCCATTCTTTATGATAGGTTTACTGAGTTAATATTCACTTACCATAGCACTATTATCTTTGAATAAGCTTCCCACCTTATTATATTCTTGAAAACCTGATGTAACTCATAACTATGGATTGGACAGACTCATCTCTCTATGATTGGGCTTTTGGTAATGTTTGCAAGCTTAAAATGCATGTATAAGGTCTTGAGGATTCATCCATTCAATTGTACAGACTTTCAAAACTATACGCTCTTTCCCCCCTTCTATTTAAGATTATTAGTTGACTACAACCTTTTAGGAATGTTGATCTTAGGCTTTTAAGATCTTATTAATTCATAGCCATGTCTTTATCTTTTTACGTCACCTAATAAGATCATTAAGTTCAATCAGGCTTCCTGAAATTTTGTCATCATCATATTTCATTTATTCAATGATTAGTTATGAAGTCTATGAGGTAGTTTTGTTGATGTGCAGTCTATGATGATAGTTTCAAGATGACCTTATTCTATCTCCTAGCACATTTTTATGCTTTCAAATTTTAGGTTAGGTTTTGGGAGTTTAAAAACTTCTTTCTAAATATTGTGATCATCAAAATAAATTTAGACCACCACAACTAGTATGAATATTGGGTCATGCCTCAGACCTTGCCCACATTATACCTTAAGATCTTAGTCATGATTCTATATTACTAAAACATCAAAATCCTACATGGAAACCTTGATCCATGATCCTCCAAGTCTGTAGTGATCTCAAACATGTACTTTTATTGCTCCAAGAGCACTTGGTCTTTCTTGCTTTGATACTTCATGGTTTTATTAAATGGGTAAGGCATATTAAGGGGTTTCTAAGCTATGTCATAGGCTTATAACCCATTATGTCTCTAATTTTGAACTTAACCATAATTCATAGGCTTTGAAATTATTTTCAAGATCATTTTAAAGGTTCTTAATAAGCCTTTAATATTCCAACTAGTCTCCAGACTTGTGTGAGTCTTGTTCAAGTTTATAACCTCATTGAAACCTAGATGACCCATGGTTATCTTGTCTCATAAACATGTTGTTAAATATTTAAACCCTATGATTTTCATTAGACACCTTTGAATTATGTTGAGAAATTCATGATATGCACCATCCTTTAAAAAAAATTCAAGTATTCATGTATACTTACAGACCTTTATTCTTTGAGGACCCTACTTCCTATATGTAGCCTACATAACTCTTTAATCAATCTTGAAGATCATTAAAAATTGTTCAAAACATTGAAATTTATAATTTTATAGGTGTGTATCTTTGTTTTATTGGTCTTGAATGTAGGGAGGATTCTATTGGATTGTATGAAGACATTTGACTTAAGGGATAACAACTCAAAATACATTGATCCTCACTTTTGATGTGCAGGGATGTAGGTTATTTATTAGGCTAAAAACCACCTCAATCATGATTAGGGTATTTTTTAAGGAATGAAATATTAGAATTGTCTAATTGTAGGTGAATATTTTTATATTAAAAACTATGAAACATATGTGTGGTAGGAAAATTATAAGGAAAAAAATATAATTTATTATTAATACATGTATATTTTATCAAAATTACTAATTTTATGTACATATTATAGGAAAATTTTGAAAACCTTTCAAAATTTGGTGATTGGTGAATATAGATATTTATAATTTTTTGAAAAATAGTAAATTGGTGAAAATAAGCCCCTAAAAAATACATTGGTCATAATGGCCAATGGCTTTCCTAGGTATGAAAACTCTTGTATAGATTATTTTAGGGTTATGTAGTTTTCTCATGACCTTTCTTTGAGAGAGGATCACCTAAAAACTCCTTGAAATACTCATCCTAATGTTTATAGGATAATGTGTCTCCCTCAAGTTTTAAACCTCATTAAAACCTTGAACATTGATTCAATAAACCTACAACCTTATTTAAATAGGATTCAATATATATGGGTGTTTTTTTACTTACTTTAATCCTATTTAATAAGAGTAAAATGTTCCAAAACATATTACATAACTTCACCTTTTTATGTGTGCCTATATGGCCTTCTTTAAAGATTGAGACACCATTTTGTCTTGAGGAAGAATCTTATGAGGATACACCCTATTTATATAACATAAAGAGTAATAGGTGATTTATTTAGGTTTTTTGAATCTCTTCCCCCATAAGGATACCTCTTGGAATGCATTGAAAATATCTCTTCCTTACTATAGGCCTGTAACTTCTTCATTTACCTAAAACCTTTCTTTAAGACCTTGATCATGGAACTCATAGCTTATAATTTAATTTAATAGGGTATGATATGTAAGGATATGTCTTATATTTTTTTTTATCCTCTCACTCAATTGATAAACACTTCAAACATGTTGCACACTCCCTTTTTCCACTTACAGACTTATAGGTCCTACTTGCTTGAAATACCCTTAAAAACCTTGGAAATTGGAACTATTAAAGAAATTAATACATGTGTGATTGATATTTAATATTTGGTAAATGGTTTTACTAGGATTTATTGAGACCAATCATTAATAGGATACACTTAAATGCTCTAAAAACTCATTTTTCAAACTACAGACCTATACAAGTCTCTTCATTGAGAATGCTCACCTTGAAAACCTTAGAAATGATCCTTAGGAAATATAATTATTATAATATATTTCCAAAGGATTAAATTATGTCATTTTATACTTTTATTTTATCACATCCTTTTATGATAAAACACCTTGAAACTCAATGAAAACAATTTCTTCTCCCAGACTTGCAATTCATGCTTTTTATCTTAAAACTAGCTAAAACCCTAAAATATGTCTTCTAAGGTATTAAAATTTATTGGAGGGTGATTATAGATTATATGAAACATATATAATCCTCTCTTTATTATACATTCCATTATAACAAGCCTAAAACTACAAAATATAGATCTAAGAGCTCTAAGGGTTTAAGGGGCTTAGAGGCAATTTATGGTTTTCTTGGACATTTGATGTGATTTGAAGCTCCATAATATTCTTTAATGGATTTTGATTATTATATATTTAACTATTTACCTTATATAACATCCATTCCATACCATTAAATCTAAGAAGTGAAATGAACCCCCAAACCATGCCTCTATTGAGCTCATTTGAAGACTATTTTGATGACTTAAGAATAGTTCATAACCCTATTTTGATCTTTATTATTCATAAAACCTATAATGTAACATTTAATAACTAATCCTACCTCTATAATATCCATACATACCCATGAAACTCCTTAGCATAAGTAACATGTCTTCAAAACTATCTTGTAGAGGTCGAAGAAGGAGGTTTTAGGTTAGTTTTATCCTATTTTGGAGATTGAGAGCATGGATATCCTCCTTGAAGACTTTTGAGGGATTAAAAGTTATTTTAGTGATTCAATTTGACCCTGATATACCCTATAAATCTTCCATACAATTATACAAATTGTAATATATATTCATAAAACCCTATTTTTCCATGTCAAACTTCATGCTTGCAAGCTTTGCTACCTCTTTCCACATATAATAGATTATAATAAGGTTGTTACACATGATAAATTATTTAATAAGGATATTAAATATCATTCTCATGCATGAAACTTTAGAAAACCTCTATAATTTTGCACTCATGGCTAAAACCTGCAACTTATTGGTTTGCACTTTCACGAAAGCTTGCTCCTCTCTAATACTTACTTGAAATATATGTTTTTCATCCATAAATGTTATTATAAATTTAAAAAACTTAAAAAAATATCTAAAGACATAAAAAATCCATAATAATGTTTAATATGAAATAGTTTTGTGGTGGTCAAGTCACTCTTCCATGTTGAAGGAGAAATAAAAGCCATTGAAAGGAAGGAAAAGAGGGGAATTATCAAAATTAAACCTATTTTAACTCTTTTATATAGATGGAGGGAGTAATGGATAAGTATTTTAAACATTATATTTATTTTATGAGACATTAGGAAGGGTCTACTTTCATTGAGCCACTTAAATGGGCCTAAATAAGATAGTTTGACCTTCTTTCACCCTCAAATACACTTTTAAGACCCTTTTGGTATGTTTCATAAGACTCTTTTTTACCTATTTTCCATTGAAAGTCACATTTTAGGACTTTTTTAATTTGTTCATGATATGACACAATTAGAATTTTGACCAAGTATTGCATTGCCCCTAACTTGAATGCTTATAGGCATGAAGTAAGTCTTAACAAGGTCAATAAAGACCTAAACAAAAACTTAAGAAATTTTATATTGAGGATTTATCTAAAATACCTAACATAAAAAAGACAAATGACAATGATTATGAGACTCATTTAGGAAAAAAAAGTACAATAAACCTTGATGACTTATGCATACCTACTTGTGAAAATAACAAACCATAATGAGATGCCTGAAAGAATAAATACTTAGCTAAATTTTGCAAGGAATTAACCCTCTCCAATTATTCAAGTGTTCTAGGGACCAAGGGCAGCTATAATAGCCAATAAATAGTACTATAATACCTAAGATTATAAGGTTTTAAGCTTTCAAGATTTTGAGGTCTTGAACTCTGAGGTTTTGTTAATGATTTTAGTTTTCCATCAATCTAGGTCACCAAGATTATTCCACGTGGTATGATATAGAGGATTAAAGGCTTAGGAAATTTCCAAAAAAAATACTAAATATTTTAAAGTCCCCCAAACACATAAATTAATGATATCATGCCACATGGTATGATTTCAATCATTTAGAGGACTCAAAGATAAATTTATAGAAAAGACAAGGTAACAAAATAACTAAGTCAAATGAATTTTTTAGCAAGTTATCCCAAAAATTAATAAAATCCATCAAGGAATAAATAAAGGATAGTTTTTGAGTTTAGACAAATAATAGAATTCTTTAGTCCATAATAATGAATTCACATGATTTTCAAAGTTTGGAAACTTTCTGAATAAGCATGTCTAAAATCAAATATTGGTTGAATCTTTATAATGGGAAATTATAAGGATTTGGTCCCTTTAAAATTATTAATATTTTTTAAGGGTATAATTTAGATTAAGTGAATTAGAAATATAACTTCTTATGTTCAAAATATTAAATTTAAACTTGGTTAATATGAATGAAACATTTAGAAGGTATAACTTCACATCTAGAAACTTGTAAACTAAAGACCAAATTGGAACAATAGTGCCCCCATTTGAAATATGAGAATGGGGCATGTTGGGCCCAATGATAGCATCAATTTAGATATCATGATTTGTTTTAGGTTTATATTATACATTTAGGAACCATAATTATAATTTATCACTTATAATAAAACTTATATGTTTTGTTTGTACTCACATTTATGATATGAAGTAGTAAAAAGAGGAGTTACATGCTTAGAGTCTATTTCTTATAGGTTTAGTCTATCTAAAGATATTTGAAACTCAATAAGAGGATTCATGGTATAAATGTCTCCAAGTCTTTGGATTCCCCAACTAAGGATATCTATGTATTCATATTTCCATTTAAGGTCTTCATCCCACATCATGTATCACAAATTTCCACTTGAGCCATTGGGGAGATTGGTGCACCAACACGAAACCCCAAAAATAAGTATACATATACCTATTCTATTTCATTTATTTACTTTACATATATATATATATATATATATATATATATATATATATATATATATATATATATATATATATGGTTATGTGCCCTTTCTTATGATCCTCCTTATATCAAATAAACTAGTATATCTATAGGGTTTCTTAAGATTTCCATTATGACCTTAGTTTGAAAGATAACCCATTGGATGACCATTGCACCAAATAATTTTTATTATTTTATTATATTATATATATCATGGATATAAGTCACATTTTTTCATCGGTTATTTGCATGTGTTATCCTTATTACATCCTTGATAAACCCCTTTATTCCCATTATTAAAACAATTGATCCATATTGAGTCATATTGAGAGCCATACTTTATATCAAATGTGTAGCATTTAAAACCCTATGTAATTGACATTGAATGTGGATTACCCTTTGTAAGGTATGATGTTAATATAGGTCATTGCCTAATAATCTAAGGATACTCACACTCTATTGATATGACCTTATTTTTATCCATATATATTAATATTAATAATATTCCTATTAGTTATCATATAATGTGAATACATTTTAGTGAACCTAAGATTAATCATATCCATTATTGATTGTATTTTAATAACATTTCCATTTTATTTTTATAATTGAATTCACTTTAGGTTAACCATCTAATAAATTTTGGTAAACTCAATCCAAATCTTATCTTACTATTGGTCAGATTGTCTTCACATTTCCACATTTGTATTCATATATCTTTTGATTTCACAAGAACCTCTTGTATAAAAATTCATCATTTTTAAATGATGTCTCATTATAGGATATTAATATAAAGTATAAAACCATTACGATTTTATAGGGGTAACACTTTTCTTCATTTTCCAATGGAAGGAATATCCTTATGGTGAAATTATTTTATTCTATTTCCCATGTCTCAATATCCCCATGATGATCTTCCCATTTGTGATGATCCATACAGGAATCCCTATAATGATGAAAATTCATATGAGAATCCAAGTATTGAAATATATAGTTAGACTAAACATCCCTAATATGGTATTCTAATTTTTAATGACCCCTAAAAATATTCCTTGAGCATGGCTGAAGATCCACATATGATAGAAAATATTACAAGTAAACAAGAATTGAAAACTCTCTTTCAAAAAACTAGAGATCATTTTTCAAACCCAATTATTATCTTGGATGACATTATTTTTTTTAGTATGACACTTTTATGGCTAGAAAAACTATTAAAATTTTGAAATTTTCTTTTTTTAACTTAAAAAGTTTCATTTTGAGGATTTTTGAAGCATAGTTACAAGAATTGAACATCGTTTGTCAAATTTCAAATCCTGTAAAGGATATATAAGGCTTATTTGATTTCATTATCCTCCATGGGAACCATTGTATGACCATAACAACCTTGATAAATATTAAAATTCATTTTATGACTTAAAATTTTAATCTTGAGGGTTTTTTTTGCATCATAAGGGTAATTCAAGGTGATTCCCAAAGTGTTAGGTTATTTGGTTGCTTATACATGTTACTATTATGTTAAAAAAAAAATCCTAAATGCCATTACTCTATAGGATAATTCTAAAAGTAAGGGTAAGGGTATATAGTTTGAATATTTATTTAAAAAATACTTCTTTAATTTAAATCTTAAATTCTTATTCAATGTTAGTGGCACCCACTTTTCTTTAAAGTCTTTTACTAAGTGTTAAATAATTTTATTTTTATTTTTTATTTTTTGAAATTTAAATTCATGTGTGTGTGTAAATGAAAAAAGGGTTTATATATACAGTAGTGCATTTGTATTTTTAATTAGTCTCTTAGATGAGTTGGTAAACTTATTTTTGAAAGAACTTACAACTAAGGAGGTCCAAAATTCAAAACCATATATTTTTTTTAATTTTAAATTTCATTAAAAATTCATTTAATTTTAATTTAATTCTTGGGTTCTGTGTCAAGCTTCACATGTTTAAACCCCTATTTGACTTGTCAAACTTGTTTCAACTTTTGACCTATTCTATGTTTTGTCAAACATTGTCATGTAACTAGTCAATTTATAGGTTTTGGTATCTTATGAACACATTCCAGTGGTCCATTTTGTTTTTTGGAACATATTTTCATATTTTTAATTTTTTTTAATAATAGTGTCTAGGTGGTTGTTCTGACTATGATTCTTTTTTGACACCGAGTTAATATAACTATGTTTCAAATTTTTGCATTATTTAGAATCTAATTTGTGAAATTAATCATAGTTGCATGTGTAATTCACTTTATTTTCTAAAATAGTTTTAAAAACTCTTTAAAAAGGTTAATTTGTTAAATTTTTATTACATTGTATTTTTTGACACTAGTAACACCCTTTTTTGTCCCAATCTTTCATAATTATTTTGGTTTGTTTAGAATTAAATTGAACAATTATTATGTGTTTGCACTTTAAATTTGTTTTAATATAAAATGAATTTAAAATTCACACTAAAAAGATTCATTTCAAATATTTGGTCAATGTCATGTTTAAAACGAAGTTACATCTTTGCCTCATTTTTCCTTAGATTTTTTTTATTTGACAGGGTAAACAAGTAGATTTTATAGGGATCTTGGAACCATGAAAGTATAATATATAAGTATCAATGGGTAAAACCAAGTTCGACTAGTAAAACATCAAAAACTAACTAAAATATATCGAAATCAAGGAAAACTAGTAACAAAAAATATTAGGAGGGGTGTCCCTCTAGTGGATCATCTTCCTCCTCAGGAGTTTTCTTAGGGATATCCTACTTGAACTTTGAGATATTTGCCCATGTGTGATTTCTAGGTATATCTAGTAAATCTCATAGAAGAATAATATGTGGTCTCTTCTACCTTTAAACCTATAGGGGAGTCTTCTTTATGGGGGCCAATTTGGGGGGATTAGGTGGAAGGGTTTCCATGATCTTCATCAACTATTTGACAGGAGCTTGGGTAGGCTTAAATAACTAGATCAAAGATTTCATAGTAGATTTAGCCTACCTATATAGGGTTTTTCATTCTTGTATAATATTGGTGGTGGATCATGTCAAGGAAAGGGGTCTTTGTAGATTCCCATATGTTAATTTGTGTCTTGATTAGGGGCCAAATTAATTTCGAGTTCACCACTTTCAATAAAGTCCTCAATAATATGTTGTAATTGAATGCAATGATATGCACCATAACCAGTAACATGATGAAAGTTACACCATTCATTCTCTTTATACCAATCTAGTTTTGGTTGATCTTGAAGAAATGCCCTTGATATTGGCCATATAATTGAATTAGTTTTAACAAGATTTTGTTACATTGTTTCAAATAATTATCCTAACTTTCTAAAGACTCTAAAACTGTTATGAAATGTCCTTTGTGGAGGTTGTCTCTGCAAAGTAGGTAGTGTATTTGGGGGAGTTAATTGTACATTTAGAGGAGGCATAACCTGTACCATTTGTACATGTCTTGTTTTAGTCACCCCATTTCCAACCATGTTCTTATTTTTTCTAAATCCTTTAGGTTTATCCTACATAATTGTTTGAACTAGTGATTTAGTTTGATTAGATTCTTTACCTTACGTAAAAATATTAACAAGGCCCTTAACAATAAGAGCCTTCTCAATCTATACTCCTTTGTCAATAATTTATTTGAATGAGTTAGCACAAGCTAACCATAGGTTATGTACAACTTCAGGATGCAAATTATATGTAAAGATATCAAACAACTATTTGTGTGGCAAATTATGTTGAAAGTGGCC
Organism: Torreya grandis; assembly: GCA_037957365.1. Lineage (NCBI taxonomy): Eukaryota > Viridiplantae > Streptophyta > Pinopsida > Cupressales > Taxaceae > Torreya > Torreya grandis. The sequence goes on from JARHVA010004938.1 coordinate 1,239,415, forward strand.
TGCCAATGCTCTCCACCTTTGCAGATATGTGGCAAAACTTTCACCATCATGCTGCTTGGATTTGCATAAGTCAACAGTGGTTAATTCATGTTCTATGTTATATGAGAAATGGTTAATGAATTTTTTTGATAAGTTGTTCTAATTTGAAATTTATCCCTTAGGTAGTTTAAGTACCCAATCAAGAGCTTGTCCTGCTAAAATTTATGGAAATAGTCATAGTAAGTACTCGTTACTATAAGCAACCTCTTGACATAAGATGAAAAATGATTGTATGTGTTCATGTCGATCTCCTTTTCCCTTATACTTGTCAAATTTGGGTGCCTTAAAATGAGGTGGAAAGGGGTTTTAGAGAATAGATAAATCAAATGGATATGGGCATATCTCATTGAATTTGTGTTTTTTGACTCTATTATTTATCTCCAATCTTTGAACAATTTCCTTCATGGAATTCCATTCTTTCATGTTTGGTTCATTTTTAGATTAAATAAGATGTTATTTGGGGTGGAATATACCCTTGGTTTTTTTGTTGTTGGGGTGGAATGTGTCCCTAGTTTTGTTGTTGTATGGGTGGAATGTGACCCTAGTTTTGTTGTTATTGGGGTGGAATGTGCCCCTGATTTTGTTGTTGTTGGGGTAGAATATGCCCCTAGTTTTGTTGTTGTTGGGGTGGAATGTGCCCCTAGTTTTATTGTTATTAGGATGGAATGTGCCCCTAGTTTTATGTGGATCTATAAGGAGTGTATACCTTTTCATCCATGACTTGGTTCTGATTTGCTCCTTGAGTTGAGAATATAGGTCATTGATTCTTGGATTGTAAAACATTCCCTAAATTTGGTTGTTTCATATTTTGTTGCTTTTGGAAATTTCTATGTTTATTTACCAATTTTTGGGTTGGTTGAAAAAAACTAGCTAAATTATCTTGAGGGATTTCCTCAATTCGAACTAAATGTTTGGGTTTTTGATTTTTTAAAGTAACAAGAGGTTTTTGATGATTGAAGAATGTATGTTTCATGTTAAATGGAACACTTTTTAAGATCTCTTGTGACTTTAACTATTCATTTAGATTACCTTAATCCACTATGGTAATGTACTCATCTAATATTTGTTGCATATTTTAAACAACATTTCCTTGTTCTTTCGAAACATCATTGTGAATTGAACTAGCAACTAGGGAGTCAATTAAGTCTGCAACAAGTTGATCTGCATATCATTGACTTATTTTCTTGATTTTAGCTAGAAGATCTAGATTTGTGGGTTTTGACTCTGTTTGTATTTCTTTTCCTTTGTTAGAGGAAGAAGGTATGTCTATTCATGGAAAATCTTGCTCTTACCATCATTGTTATCCTTCTCTAATTAAGGTATATACTTATTTTGTAGGAAATTCAGAAGGTAGTTTAGCACCTAATTTTATCAATTTATGACGGGATTCATCTTGATCTTTTTGGGGTTGATATTCATTGTAATCCTCTTTAAATCTACTATTATGGGGATATCATAAAAAATAATAGGGTTATCCTGACCATCATAAAACTACTCATCTTCATAACTAAGGCCATAAGAGGCCCCACTACGAGTGAACCATTGAGTCATGTCTAAAAGATTTGTTCTATGTGTTTGACTAACTTTGGATTGATGCTTACTAACCAAACAAAGTATGCTTTGGTTCTCTTTTAAACAAATAACCAAGGTAAAAATGAGACTATAAGGGGGGTGGTTTGAAACCATGTATAATTTAAAATATTTTCTTCATGAGTTTACTCAACCTTTGGTAAGGTTGAAATCATATATATCTAAAGACGGTAAGGTAACTCATAGACCCAAGGTGAAAACTAGTACACCAAAACCTAGATCTTTGTGATACACCCATATTATAAAAGCTATTTTCCACTTTTACAAGTTAACCCTAGAAGTTTAGAGGAAATATCTCCATATTATGAAGAAGAAAAAATGAAATAAGAAACTCAAGATGTAAAAACATACATGAATTACTAAGTATAAAGCTATGACCAAATAGGCAGCATAACATCACCACATGATTCCAGTAGGATAAAATATGTTCTAGGACTCAAATAGTGAGTGATACGCAAGATGACATGAGTCCACCAAGATGATAATGTGATTTTGAGTCTTAATAAATGACCTTCAATCCAAATGGAAAATTGAACCCAAGTTAGAATAAGATTAGTGCATAGATGGTGAACCCACTTTGACAAACAAACCCTTAGAACTCACAAAGCTTCAATTTTTAATATGGATTATAAATTAAGGATTTAAACAAATTGGGTGAAATATCTAGACTCAATTGGGTAATATGACTATGCCAAAGTGGATGATATGACACAAAGCTTTTGATAAAAATTTGAACAAAGAAAAGATGAATTTTCTAATTAGATAGCATAATGCCTCCCTTACTCAAAAAAATTGAGGACAATGTGTTTTGGTTAAGTTTAATGAGTTAAAAAGAAAATTTAGACACAAATCGAGACCAAGTAAGTTAATTACCAAAAAAAATGTCTTAAGTCTAAACTGACAAGGTATGGAAAAGTGGGGTCTACTAAACTATCAAGTTTTTTATCATTCTAGGATAATAAATTGCACAATGACTTTCACATCAAATGATGTAAAATATAAGCACAAAAATTGGGTGACCATAGCATTAGCTAGTTGTTAAAAGGTTTAGTCCTTTTTAAAACCACTACATCCTACTATTCACTTAGTATAGTGTGATGTCTAAATACAGGTACGTCTTATGTGCAACTCCAATTAAGAGCCAGATGAAGTCAATGCTGGGAGATGAAACCTTAGGTCAAAAATTCCCTAAATAGCTTGTAGGAGGTAATGACATCCCCCTCACAAGCCAAGTTTGCATAAAAATAAAGAAAGCATAAAATAGAAAGACTTTAGGGTCATTTTCAAGAGCACCCAAACTTTAACGAGTTTTTGGGGAGTACTTTAGATGACATTATTTATAAGCCTTGGACTAGGCTACTTTCAATAGGAATGGCACTTTTGATTCCAAGGGTTCCCTAAATGGGACAAATGGAAGATCATACACATGGCACCCCTCTTTTTTCAAAACAAAGATTTAACTTAAATAATTAAGTAAATATAAAAACTTGGAATTGTGAGTTCATTTTTAAGGATAAATGGAAAATAAGGTGGTGTTCATTTAACCCCTTGGTGTTAGTTTTAACTTTGAAAACATTTACCATAAACATCTAATTTTTTTATTAAACACTAAAAAAAGGTTCTTAATTGATTTTTAAATGTGCAAAATATGATCTAAAACATGTTTTTAGTAAATGTCAAGCTTGGTCCTGCAACTAAAATGTTAGCATGTCCTTTATCCTTGAAGCTCTTTTGGGTTTGAAATAATTAAATTTAGAAAAATATCTATTGGGTCTATGTTTTAAGAAAAACACACTGATCGACGTCAGTTATATAATAGATGGTGGTTACATTTTATAATCAATGATGGTTATCTAATCAACATCAGTTATACCAATGTGACTAGTGACATGTATCCAATAGAGGTTTGTTTACTAACTAATGTTAGTTATTCTATCCAACTGATGTCGATTTTACTAGTTGACGTCGATTACTATGTAAATTTGTGGCAAATAAAAATGGCAAAATAAAGTTAGAAAATTAATTTTTAAGGTTTTACTAGTCCAAATGAATGTTTTAAATCTAAAAAATGATCTTCTTCATGTGTGGGATGCATTTTGTCCCACCGAGCATGCCAAGATGTAGAGAGGATTACAAAGCAAGTTAGTCAAACATTAGTCCATAAATAATGAAAAACGCATGAAGAACTAACTAAGCCTATCTATTCCTATGAGAATTACAAAGGATAGAAAGAAATAAAATTATAAAAAGAAACATCATATTACCTTCCCAAATGGATTCACCATACCTATGTGGCTCAAAATCATGTTCTCCCTTGATCAAGCATCCTTGTCTTTGTCAACAATGGTGGTACAATCCTCCAATGTCTCAAAAACACTCCATAAAACCTAGGCTCATGATTCTAAATCATTAAACTAGCCTATTAATGAATCTTGCACAAAAAATAAATGGTCTAATGTGAAGGATTTTAGAGACAATTTGGCATAATAAATTTTCATAAATCAAGCTTAAAATTCATGTCCATGGCCTCTATATTTATAGATTTTTGAGATTGGTTAGGATCAACCATGACCATCCATCTCAAGATTCAAATGTGTGGCCATGGATAATTTTAATATTTGGAATTAAATCAACAATTATCTTCATCATAACCTTGGAAGAAGGGGCATTGAAGAGGCATGGGAGGCATTAACTAGGCATGGGTGACCCATAATCCTAATATTTGTGGAATTTATGGCCTAGGGATGTCTTCCCAAGAAATGATGTCACCTGATGTTGTAGTTAATAGGAATTAATTTAAAAAAATAAATATCAAACAAATCTCTTGGAAATTCCACTTAATATCTTGATTTGGATTAATTATCCTTAAACAAGGTTAATCAACATTTGTGCAATTATTTGAAAACTGGTCCTCAATTAATCAAAATGGTCATAAAGTCATATTACTAAGTTGTAATTTGACTGGAGAGGAACTGGAAGGTGATTTTAGATGTGTTAGATCTATATTCCCCTTTAGGATGTTTTCAAAACCAACTAACAAATGTACATGATGTGTACCAATGAATTATAAAAAAAGAATAACCTAAAGCACTAAATGGCAAAATTGTCATTTTGACTCAAAATGATCTGATCAAATTTAGTTGGCCCATAAATTACATTTCCCCATTTATGGATACTATGACCTAAATTGGCACTTGTAAGTGACAATTTTGAACCATTTCGGGCATTTTATGGATTTTAACCTAAAATGTGCATTTGAGTGCAATTCAAGTAAGATTGACAATTTCAACACAAATGGTGTTAGGAATTAGATGTCTACAAAAATTATCTCTTTGAGGGTAACATGAAGGTATCTTAATGGGTGACTTGAAATTATCTCCTTCATAAATTTTCACTTTAGGAAGCTTCCAAAATAGAGGAAGGGTATAGCATAAAAGAAAGTTCCTATGGTCATTTAGACAAACATAGTCAAACAGTCTTAAAATGTTTGATATAGGAAAACTCAGAGATTTGGGCCAATGGTTGCTCCTATAAGATACATTGAAAGATAAATCCAATCTTGTGATTATTTTAAAGGTATCTCATTGAACCCCTTATAGACCTCTATAACAATGAGCAATTTCAACCTTGAGGTATCTGTGGATCATAATCCATGTTTTGAAGTATTGGGCCAATTAGAATTTTCATTGTCAACATGCTCAATGAAGTTTGGTAGGTGGTGTATCATACTCCTCTTTTTTAGGTTCCCTTGTTTTTTTAGCTAAGGCTCATTCCCTTTTATTTATGACATGTGTCATCATGGTGCTCCTTAGGAAAGAAGGGAGTTCTTATTTAAAGTAAAGGTGTGCCATTGGTTGAGGGAAGTGAGCACCATTTCTAACAAGAATTATAGAGGTAATTTGAAAGGAGGAACACATCACCATAATTCTTCTTCTAATCATAATGGGAATATTAGAGGTTGATTCATAGATCATAATTTTTAATGATTTCCATAAGAAACTATTTGCTGAGAGTGAGAGTTTTAGGCATCAACTATATCCACTAGGATATTCCTCCATGGGTAACTTGAAGGAATCTCCTAGGAGATACCTTGAAGATATTACAAACCTCAATAACACTGGGCAAGTATAATCTGAAGGTATCCAATAAGAGATTCATTTGAGGGACTTGTAATACCTTCATGGGTAACTTGAAGGTATCTCCTAAAACATACCTTGAATATATTAAAAGGACCAACAAGGTAAAGGAAATTTCATAGATACAATAAGGTAATTATTCAAATCTAAAACTACTAGCATAATAGTGAAAATTATTAAACTAGATTGAGGTGGAAAGAGTATGTGCATAAGAGGACCTAAAATGTGGGATCTCCCAAGTATTAAAAGGCCCTTTAAGTTATCAAGTTATCAACCAGTAGTGCTTTCAAGGTGAAGGAAAGTTCTATTTAGAGATACATTCAAGGTGAAAGAAAGTGCTTTTGAGGTGTCTAGTAGGAGATTCCTTCAAGGGCCTTGAAGTACAATTGTAATACTATCATGGTTAAATTGAAGGTATCTCCTATGAGATTTATTGTAAGAAAAATTCACTCTTGTGCATGATTGAAAGGTATCTACTAGGAGATACCTTAAAGGTACCTATTAATGGGCATTTTGACACATATTAGAAATATACTTCCCCTCATCTTTCTCTTTTGAAACAAATGTTTGTGGATTATTTTTCCTATTATATTATATTGGCTGGTACACATAATTTATTTTTGGTTTGTCCATACCTTATTAGTTAAAGTGTGAGTTAATGTATACATTATGAAGCTTTAATATGTATTTTGTATTGTAGTTTAGAATTAACATTTGTTGATAAACATTTAATCACTTCTCAAACACAAAAAAAAATCATGAACCGATGTAATATGAAACTTGCATTTTACAAAAGATCAATATTTAAATCATTTCAATTGATTTATAGAATGCATTCAAGTGAAAAATGAATTCCCACACTTAAAATTTAGAAGAAGGCCTCACTCCAAGGTAATTTGGATAAAAATGTATAAGGAAGCCTCACTCTAAGAGAGTTTTGATAGAGTACCTTTTAAAATACCAAAACTCAAATTGAATCCACATTAACAACTTCCATTTTATGGTGGCAACAAAATTCCTTTTGCTGATTGGTATTTTGAATTATTTAGTTTGCCAAACATGCATGTAGATATATACTTGTTTAGCATTACATCAAGAAAATAATCTTCTCTGATTAGAATAAACCTTGCTTTTGATAAGGATGAACTTGAAGATGCCCTTCAATTCCAACTAGAAGTATGGAATAGATAAGAGGGAATTCTTCATTGAGCTATAACTAATTCCAATAAATTTACACCCAGTAAAATAAAGTTGACAAAAATTATTATATTTCCTTCTTATGAAACATTTGGGTTTCATTTGAATAGTTATGGCATCCTTCAAATTTTTGGGTTGATAGATAGAGATAATTTTTTCATTAGAATACAACATATGTTGAAATAAAAACATGAACAAGGGAAAACAACATCTTCTACTTGCCACCATGTAAACTTGTATTTAAGATACCCTATAGTCATGATAGAAAAACATTTAAGAAAACAAGACAAGCAACCACAACATATTTGTATGTAGATTTGAAATATGCCATGTAAGTACTCACACCAACGGATAAAAATAAGATCAAATAAAAGGTTAGAACACTTTTGTTGACATAAACTTATGATGAGACACACAGTGAATTCTCTACATGGTATATTTCCTCTAGCAATTATGCCTTGAACATTCATGTAGGGATCTGTGATTTGAGGGATGTTGATATCAAAATAATAAACATGAATGAAAGAGGGGTGAATGATATAATTCATTCATTTATAAAACATAATAAGGTTTTGATGAAGGATTCTTCATTAATTCCCTTTGATTCAAGCAACCCTGAATGCATTATGAATCAAAGGAAATCCTAAAAGATATGATGGAAAAAAAGCTATAAAGTTCAAAATTATAGATGGCCAATACACAATTACAACATAACAGAGAATTCTTTTAGAGGAGGACTACAATTAACAATCATTGAGAAATAAATGTTTCTGTTAGAAGGGCAAGATTTTTGAAAACTTGTACTCCATTCCATATTTTGCACAAAATATGTAACCAATATAATGAATCCAATGAAACAATTTATAAGTCTTAATTTGTAGAAATAATTTGATCTGCACATGACCTTATCAAACTACAAGGTTGTAAGAATATTGAAATAGGAAATAAAAATATGAAATAAATACATCAAAAAGATAGACAATTATTCACACAAATGAACTATTTGGCACAACAATTGTAGGAGAGAAAATGCCTTCTTTTCATGGAACAACCCATTTAGGATTGTTTTGATAAGGCATTTGATTTGTTTGAAATTTGTACTTTACTTGGTTCAGATAATTCTTTTAAAATCTAATCAGTATAATAATACTTAGAAATATTCAAGCACTTTTAGACAAACAAAAAATAGAACTAACAGATTTATTGGATAAAGGGTCTATTTCTTTCTTGAAACCCCCTGGGTATAATAACATGGATAATTGGTGCAAAAAGGTGAAGTTAAAAAGTAACATATTATCAAAAAATTCATATTATTTTAGCAACCATGATACGACACTACCACCAAACCAAATAATCACACCTGTAGAGGTAATGGAGCATTATAAAATTTATGTGAAAAGGTTTGACAATTTGTGTGTCCAGAATGAAGGTATTTCAAAATATAAAAAAGGTTGGGAATTATTATCTCAAGATTCATTAAACATATTGAAAAATTATCTACATAATGATGGATGTTATCTTCCTAGGATAGATATAGAAAGATTCAGCTACCATTATAGGCTCTCATGTCTTTGGCCATCAAATTTAGAATATTTTTGTGAAACGTTCATTCTCGATTTGAACACCGATTTGATAATTATTGATCTTTTGAATATCACTAAATTTTTGAAGGAAGAACATATTTTCCTATTTATACAAGCATTGATTTAAAAACTTATTGTTAGGGCATTCAATGTATTCATCATCCACAAACTAGAACATTATTCTACAATTTAGACCTATCTCAAGAATCTATGTATAATAGTTATGGATTCAATTGGACACACAATAACTAAGATATAATAGAATATTTATTTATATATTTATATCTTAGTTAAAATAGTTCACAATGTAGCTCTAGAACTTTATGTCTCTAACAAAACCACCCATGACATAACTCTACAGGTTGGTGCCTCCACGAAAATAACACAAGGTAAAACTCTACACGTTTTTAAAATACAAATATCAAATCAATTGATGACAAGAATTTTTAGTTATTAAACTATATAATACCTTGTAGGGAATCAAGAACCAAAGTTTTAATGAAAGAGTGCACCCATACAAACTACAAAAAGGTAAAAAAAGGTGAAAATCCCTTTCAATAAATGTATAATTATACAATTTCATACAAGTCTAGAATATATTAATTATCTTTATTTATTCAAACACATTACAATTGAATTTTTCTTCATGGATAGGAGATTGTAGAAGACAATAAAATATAGACTTACATTAGCTTCGAATTGGAAGTGTGAGTTCATTTTATTGTTGTGTAGACTATAATGTGATTGTATTTACCCATTAAAATGTTGTTTACATGTTTAATTTGCCAATATTTTTTAATTTGATGTGTCTTATTGGAAGTATGAAGGGGTTCAACTATTAAGGTGTATATTCATTTGAATTTAGTGATAGTGAACTATGGCTTAGAAGAGTAAATCCTATTTTGTTTGCTATGATGGGATGCATAAACATATAAATATATATTTGTATGCATAAAAATATTTGATACTTTCATTATTTTAAGAATATATATGGTGATTGATCAATGGTAAATTCCTATCAACGTCTATGAGAAATGATTTATGCTGAAATGACACTTTTTTAGAATATGATAAAGTCATGGTCAAGTTATAAGGATTCAATATGAACTTTTATATGAATATGTATGTAATTTGTTATTTTTGGAAATAATGGATTTTTATTCCTATTTAATAAATGGGTCTAAGTAAGATAAATTAGTAAATAATATTCCTAACTAAAGCTACTGATTTGTGAAATTAAATTACAATTAGACATTTTCTAAAAATAGTAGTGAGAGAGAGAGAAAATTAAACTTAGCTTATTCTGGACTATTCTAATTGAGACATGGTCTAGAAATTTATGTGCAAGACTGGGACACTATCACAAATAGGAGCCTATATTTTGTTTTTTGATTAGATAAGAGCGTCATAATTAGACACCCTAGGCTCTGATGTTTTAGTCCTTCTTTAGTGTTGTTGTCTTAGGGATTTAAGCTTTCTAGGTTTTGTTTGCCTATTCAATATGAGTTTGTGTACCAATTTTTAGGTCCTCACTATTGTAGAGATTATTAAAAAGAAATTTATTCAAAAATTAGTCAATAAATCATGAAAAATGCATTAAAGACATAACAAAACCTAGCCTATCTATCCATGTGGGATTTGCTAATGATAATGAAAGAAAGCAAGAAACATATACCTTCCAAAGTGAATCCACCATCCAAGAGAGACTCATAATCATGTTCTCCCCTTGATCAATATATCTTATCTTTGATAATGATGGTGGCTAAACTCCTCCAATACCTCAAGAATTTTTTTCATAACCTAGGCTCAAAGTAGATGAAATCTTTAATCTAGCCTATCAAATGAAGCCTTATAATGAAACACAATGATCAACACAAAGGGTTGTGGAGATAATTTATAATTATAAAATTTCACAAATCAAGCTTAAAAATGATGTTCATGGTTCTTCTAGTTATATATTTTCAAAATGGTCTAGGATCAACCATAACCATTCATCCCAAGATTGATATGTGTGGCCATGAATTAATCCAATTATGTAATTAAATATATAAATATGCCTCAAAAATATTTGGGATAGAGTGTTATTTAAGAGGAATGAGAGTTATTAAAGAGGTATGGGAGACCGATAATCTTGATATTTTATACATTTATGGTTTATGGATGCCACCCCATGAAATGATGTCATTAGGTGATTCAATTAATAGAAATCAATTTCCAAAAAAAATATTCAACAACTCTCATGGAAAATACACTTATGCTCTTGATTTGGATTAATTATCCTTAAAAAATATTAATCAAGTTAGTGCAATTCTTTGGAAATTGGTGCACAATTAATCAAAATGGTCAGAAAGTCATATTTCTCAATTATAATTTGACTTGAGAAGAATTCAAAAGTGATGTTAGATGCATTAGAACCCTATTCATATTTAATATTTTGATGACTCAAAATAAAAAAGGTACATGATTTTTACTAATGAATTAGAATAAAAGAGTGATCTAGAGCATAAAAGGCAAAACAATATTTTGACTTGAAATGAATTGATCAAAGTTAGGTATCTCATAAAATGCATTTCCCCATTTAGGGATACATTATGCTAATTCATCACTTATAATTGATAAGATAAAACTATTTAGTAAATTTTAATTATTTGACCTAAAATGTGCATTTGAGTAAAATTGACAATTTCAACACAAATGGTGTTAAGAATTGGATGTCTACATTTTGCCCCTATTTTAGAAGGCATAGTGAGACATTCAGGCAAAGCAACATATTTTTAAATAAAATATGTGTCAATAATAAATTATAAATGACCCATGATGCCCCCTCAAGAAGACATACTAGGATGTAAGAGAAAGATGGACTCTCAAAAAGAGAGAAGAAGTGACAGATGAACCCGAGGAATAAATCACATCCAAATGAGGTAATGCTTGTGCATGTGGTCACCATCAATGATCAAAATGTAATTAGAGGTATAAAAATCCCCAATGATGGGAGGAATATGAAATATATAATCCATATATGTAAGGGACACACTTTAAACGTATCCAATTTGAGAGTATAATTTGCACACTTACAACATTGATCAATCCCAAGACAAGTTACACACTAAAACATTGCCATCATGGGAAAAAGTGTGGAAATATTGGAATTAGAGGAAAAAATAATGTGATCTCCAAAGAGAAGATAATAAGAATTACTCCAATAAGGCAAATATGATCAAGATAAAACAATTTTACACTAGTAGGGTAAATTTAGATCATTGATAAATAATAAATAATGGTTTTCCCCTATAGAGCTGATTTGATTCTAATGTTTTTCAAATGTTGTGCCCCATCGTGGGAAATTAGAAATAAAAATAGCTCAATGATATAAATCAAAAGATATGTTAAAGTGAGAAGGTGAAAATGTACATGTGATGGTGTAAAGGCTTATAAAGCCATACAAAACCCAACATATGAGAATGCACAAAGTGATGAAAGAGATGAAAATAAGAATGAAATATAGTTGAGCTGACCTCAATAAAAATTAAGCACTACCTACATAATCTAGTAAGACCTCAAGCTGATGTAGTTTTCCTAAGAAGTGGGATAGAATAGAGTGAGTGAGGAAGAAAACTGACCAAAGTTTGATTACATTCATGATGTATGTGAAGAGCTACACATCTAAGCATAGAGTCAAAGTGATAAAATGAATGATACCTAGATGCTAATTTTCATACCAAGAACCTAGATTATGTGAAATGTTCTTGAGAACTATTCATCAGAGTGATGTTGACTTTAAGACTTTGAAACTTGAGCACAAAGTGCTAGCTATAGAAAAATAAATTAGACATCATAATTATGAATGAATTAGAATGACATAATATTCCAATTGTATGGATTCGTTTCAAATTTGAATACCTATAACTAAAGATAATGGTAAAACAATGACCAAAACTAGAGTTACAACTATTTGCATTTAAATAAAAAGTAAAGACAAAGACAAAGAAACCTAAATGAACCTAACTAAAAACCAAGATAAAAACAAGTAAGACTTAAGTAGGGATAACAAATTATAAAATCAAGGCAAGAACAACTTGATAACATAAAATCAATATATGAATAATCAAGATCTATGTAGACCATCAAGATGTACTTGGAAAATAAAACAAAGAAGCAAGACCAAATAGGAAAACAAAAGACCAACATGAAAAGCAATAATCAAATAAACACACACAAATTTTTTTAAGTTTTTGAACATTTTATGATTTTTTAAAGAATTTTCTATGTATCTCAACTTGATTGAGGATTAAGAGATACAGAATGGTCTAGCTCATGAAATGGTAAGAGTGTGCCAACTTAAAATTCTCATAATACGGTGAAAGCGTATGATAAGAGGGACTAAGTTAACCTTGACATGAATCAAGCATGACCTATATAACCCTAAAATAATCCCACATCATATTAATCCTACCCACATAAAAGGTGGTGAAAAAAAGATGAAGTCGTAATAAGTTCACAAATAAAGGTGAATGACAAGACAAATGATAATAGTAATGACCAGATGATATCACAATGCATGATAAAAAGGAATTATACCTAATTTTCCCATAGGAAGTTATAATTAGTGATACCATATAAGATAATAAAATAAATATAACTTTCTAGATCAAATGTCACACTATGTTCATAGACTATCATTCAACACTGAATTCAAAAAAATTATTGGATCTGGATCGAAAGTCCCCCATAAAAAGTGTAGGATGAACCAAAGGAGCCAAGATCAAAATGGGATAATCAAGATGGCTAAAAAAAGGCTTTGGTCAATAGTAAATAAATGGTATAATAAATATGGTATAATGAAATGATTAGAATACAAGTAGCTATAGTGGCAACAAAGTTGCCCCCAAATGATGATTGGCTTAGAATGCTTGTAAAATAGTGAGGGTGTTGCTTAGGTTACTTGTAAAATGGTGAGAGCATGGAAAAGGGGTGACTAAGATGACCTCAATATAACTTGAGCACTACCTACATAGTCCCAAAGGAACTCAAGTCAATGTAGTTCAAACATCTTGGTTCATGGAACATAATGTTATAATAATGCCTAAAAAAGGTCTATAGGGTTTCTCCCAAGAAATGAGGCATGGTAATGGAAAATGGTAATTGGAAAAGTGAAAAATGGTTTTTATACTCTTTATGACAAGGAGATGTATGTCCTAGTTAATATGTGAGACAACAAAAATGATCAGTTATAAAAATTGCTATGCAACACCCTTTTGAAAAAGTTGCTTTATCAAGAACTTATTACTGATCTAGATCTCAATAATGTGTTCATGATCTTTGTTAGTCAATTCTACTTGATTTAAACATCGAGATAAGATATCTTTGTATCCCTATGTAAAGTGGGTAATAAATATGTAGGTGATAATGTAATGTATAATGAATGGGAAACAAATGAAGATCAAGAATTTTAGTCACACATAATGTTGTTGATGCTGAAGTCAACATAGATTTGGTTGTGGTAGGGTTGAAAACCTCTAAATATGCTCTTGATAGGAGCACTAGATTTTTTTGTTGTTTATTCTTAAGAGTAGCTACCACCTAATTATGCTATAGATTGGAAGTTATTTTGATTTGATATTGAATAATATCTTCAGTAAATAGTGAAGAAATTTTGTGCTCAGCTATTGGTGCCTTGATGAGGTTTTCACCACTTAATTTTTTTTTTAATTATCCCATAGCTCCTCTGAGAAGGTTTCACGAAGATATCTTAACATTTGAATTTGATTCTCTTTTAGCACCTTCAAAAAGGTTTCATTAAAAGATTTTGAGTTTGATCTTTGCTTATGATTTAATGCCTCTGAAAAGATTTCAATAGGATATTGTTCTTATTTTTAATGAATGTTGTCTTGTCCCCCTTGATATTCTATAAATGGTATGCCATCATGGATGCAGTTCAACAAAGTGTGATTTTGTTGATCCCAATCGATGTTTGTGGGAGGTGGAAGGTCAATATAATGGCTATGTTGGTTGGTGGTAATGGTAGGATGATGAAAGGTAGGACAATCCTTGTAGAAGATACTAGGATAACTTGTGTCGATGCTAAATTAATCTTTCTCAAAAATTGGAGAAAGATCACAAATACATTTAAATTGATTTGCAAGGCAATTATAGCCAATATTGTAATAACCATGACTATAATCTATTTCTAAACTTGATTCCAAAGTGACGGACTCTGAATCCAATATTGCAACTGATGTTTATTTTGGTTTTGATGCTAAATCCAATGTTAGTTCAAAAATAGAACCTGAATCTATTATTGATTATTCATCTGATGTGTTTTTTCTTTAATGTTTACTAAATAATGAATGTTTGACATGTAATGGCTTGTGATGGCATAATGGGATTAGTAAAAAGTGATTCATCTAAGAAGGGTTTAATATATAATATCTATTATAAGTGAAGCCCCTCAAAGAGAGGGAACCACTCAAGGGACATCTCAACAAAATCATGTCTTTCAAAGTGAGACTCCTCAATGAGTGGGAAAAGATCAGGAGACAAATCTGTAGATGTTGGCTTGTCAAGGAGTTGAGTCTCTTTAAAAATAGGTAAAATATGAATAGGTAACTTATCATAGGTTAAATTGTCACAAATGGGTGTTTAAATAATAACATCATGGTTTTGGTTCACAATTGGTTTCAAAATATCAACTTTAAACATATGATGATCCTCATAAGATGACTTTTAAAGAGGTAATGGTTCATGTTTTGGCTCAAAGATTGGCATAGTTTTCTAAAGTGGGGAAAATTTGGTTTAACGAGAATAATAGTTTGTAGTTCAATAATGGATTCTCCAAAAATTAGACTATTGAAGAAGGGATCAAACACAATTGGTTCATCAAATGGGGGTTCTTCAATAATAGGTTCATCAAAAAGTAGTGATGAGAGAATAATGGTAATAACTAAAAACTTCTTAGTTTGGTTACTTGTGTAAACCAAAGGAGAAGATCCTAAAATGGTAATGAGTAGACACTTCTTAGCTTGGTTTCTTGTGTAAACCAAAGGAGGAGGCCCTAAAATTATAAAAACTAGATGCTTCTAAGTTTTGTTGCTTATGTAAACCAAAGGAGGAGATCCTAAAATGGTAATGATTGGATGACTCTTAGTTTGGTTTCTTGTACAAACCAAAGGAGGAGGTCCTCAAATGGTAAAAAATATTAGCATCTTAGTTTGGTTGCTTGTGAAAACCAAAGGAATAGGTCCTAAAATGGTAAGGACTAGATGCTTCTTAGTTTAGTTACTTATGTAAACCAAAGGAGGAGGTCCTAAAATGGTAATTACTAAATGCTTCTTATTTTGGTTGCTTGTGTAAACGAAAGGAGTAGGTCCTAAAATGGTAACAACTAGATGCTTCTTAGTTTGGTTGCTCATGAAAACCAAAGGAATAGGTCCTAAAATGGTAACCTTTGTATATTCTAGAGCCTACCTGCTCACACAAGCTAAAAGAGAAGAAGGCTACCCCAAAATAGTAACCTTCAAGTGTGGAGCACAAATCAAAATGGAAAGATGAGGATGATGTATGACAACTAGCATGGATGTGATTGGTTTTCAATAGATAGTCCCAATGAGGGAAACATTATTAAATAAGATGGAATGCTCATGTCCATCATAAAAATGCTCTACCTTGAAACTAGGGCCATAATATACCCTACTGCAAGTGTACCTTAGTGTCATTATTTGAAAAGAGTGTTCTCAATGTTTGCTTAGAATTGGATTAATGTTATGCAAAATTTTTTTAAAAAAATGAATTTTAATCTTTTTCAAAACAAATGACTAAGACACCAAAGAGACTATAAAAGAGGGTGACTTGGAACCACACACAATTCAAATATTTGGTTCATGAATTTACTCAACTTTTGATAAATTTGAAATCATATAGATTGGAAGAGGGTAAGGTACCTTAAAGATCAAAGGTGAAACCTAGTGCACCAAAGCCTAGATATTTGTGATACACCTATACCATCAACTTTGAGGAGTTGATACTAGAAATTAGAGGAAAGTTCTCCTGATTATGAAGAAGACAATATGAACTAAGCAATTCAAGAAGTAAAAATGTACATGAATCACTAATTACAAAACTAGGACCAAATGGGTATCACAATGTCACCACATGGTTCTAGTAGGTAAAATATGATCTAGGACTCAAAGCATGAGTGATATGCAATATGGCTTGAGTCCACCAAGATGATAATGTTATTTTTATTCTAATAAATGGCCCTCAATACAAATGGAAAATTAAACCCAAGTTAGAACAAGTTTAGTGTGCAAATGGCAAACCCAATTTTAACACACCAACCTTTAGAACTTAGAAAGTTTCAATTTCAAATGTGAATTATAAATGAAGGACTTTAAACAAATTAGATAAAATTTCTAAACTCAATTGGGTGGCGTGACTGCACTAAAGTGGATGACATGCCACAAAGTTTTTGATAACAATTTTGAACAAGGAAAAGATAATTTTTTCAATTGGATAGCGTAACACCTCTCTTGCTCAAAAATTTTGAGGATAATGTGTTTTGGTTAAGTTTGTTGAATTTAACAAGTAGTTTTAGACACAAATCAAATCCAAGTAATCTAATGACAAAAATAGCCATCTTAAGTCTAAACTAACAAGGTTGCATGATATTGTTGGAGTCTATATATATATATATATATATATATATCATTTGAGAGGATTGTTAAGTGTTCATCTAAAAGTAAATGTGCATTATATAGTAGGGATTTTACACCCCCACTTCTCTCAAATGATAATATGGTGACATGGACCTTGAGGTACACCTTAAACCAATAATACTTCCATGACAAGTGGGGATTGATCTAAAAACCACAAGTTTTTGAATGTTTCTAGATGAATCAATTACACAATGACTTTCATGCCAAATGATGCAAAATAAGTGTACTTTAATTACATGTCCATGGCACTTGACTTGTTGTAAAAAGTTCTTTCCATTTTTATAACCACTACATTTGTCACTTGCTCAGTGTAGTATGATGTCCAATGTACAGATACGTCTCGGTGCTTAACCCTAACACTAAAAGGTGGTTTAACCACTCAAACCTCTGATCCTAGTGGGGGTGATGAATTTGATACTAGGAGATGAAAATCTAGGTCAAATATTCCATATATAACTTGTGGGAGGTAATGAAATCTGCCTCACAAGCTAAGTTTACATAAAATAAATGAATTAAAATTGAAAAATTTTATGGTCGTCTCAAGATCACCCAATACTATTGTGAGTTTTTGGGAAGTGATTTAAATGACATTCTTTCTATGCCTTGGACTAATAATATTTGCAATAAGGATAGTGTTTTTGATTCCAAAAGTTCCATAAAGGGGACAAATGGAAGACCATACACACATGAACCTTATTTTTCTAATCAATTAATTAATCATGTATTAAATACAAACTTGACAAATGAGTCCAATTTTAAGCACTAAAACAAAACTTTGGTGTTGATCTTTTTGGCACTGGGCCTTAAACTATGAACTTTGAAAGAAACCAAAAAACATAATCAATAAATCACCTTCAAAAGTTCCTTTAAACACCAAAATGAAGGATTCTTAGTTTCCTTTAGATGTCTAAATGAAGTGTGAAAAGGATTGAATTAGCTTGTTCTTGTACTTGGTTGGGTAGATATTGCAATAAAAAGGTTAGCACTTTATTTAGCCTTGGAATTTTTGTTTTTAAAATGAGATAAACAACTTTGAAGGGAAAAAATATGTCAACCTGAAGGTAAAACCTCAAGAAATCATACACATTAGATTAAAAAAATTTAAAAAGATTTTCAAAATTTTGTGAAAAATCTATGCAACTTGAAGCTAAAACGATATCATATTCTTAAAATTTAAGAGAAATACATGGTTTTAAAAAACAAATAACTAGAAATAGAATTCATATGACCCCAAACCAAGCATTTTAGAAGTTACAACAAGTGCATTCTCCCTCAAGAGTTTGAGATTGGTGATTTGTTCTTAAAATAAAACCAAAAGAACATGAATATTGAATACAAAAAGAAAGGTAAGTTTTAGCCTAATTGGTTGGGACCATATGTTATCATGGAAACATAATGGTGAAAAAATTCTAGATCCCATGAACATCGTACACCTTAAGAGGTTCTACACATGAATAACTTCAAATCATCACCTACAATACCTCAAACTTGGGGGTAACTTGTGCTGAAGTAATTTTATCCTACCCTAAACACATTTTATACTACCTTAGCCCACTCTTCATGACTCTAGACAATGAAGGCTTTGAATCATTGGCACTTTAAACACATTTTATCTTATCTTGGACTGATCTCTTTGAGAACCATATCCTTTGGACCATTTTACTTGAGAACCACATTCTTTGTTATAGCTTAGGCATGTTGTAATCTTGAACACTTTTTATTCCTTGACCAATTATGATCCTGATTATGTCTCATGAACATTTTGAACACCTTCAATGCCAGTTCTATAAAGCAGTTCAGCCATGACAATATTTTATAGTTTTTTCTATAGATAAAATAACTCTAACACCTTCTTAGTTCAAAACCTTTACCACACTATAATAGATAAATGAACACATATAATTGTTCAGATTTACTTCATGTTGCACACTATTTTATATTACATTTGCTACTCTTTGTAGGCATTTGTTGTCTTATCAGGATCCTCATTCTCACTAATTTGTGAGCATGGGTCATTGCAGCTAGCTTATCTATTTTATTGGAACTTATACTTTTGGAAAAGCATCTCCTTGACTAGATAGTCCCACTTTGTGCATATTTTATCCTAAAAACACTAAAAATATTAGAAATACTTTGAAAATACCGAAGACATTAGAACATGATCCATGAAAGATTAAAATCATTGTCTTATGCTTTTGCATGTTTGTACATTCCCATCCCACCAAGTGTGCCAAAATTTAGATATTATTACAAAGAAATTTAGTCAAACATTAGTCAAGAAATCATGAAAAATGCATTAAAGACATAAAAAAACATAATCTATCTACTCATGTAGGATTTACTAATGATAATGAAAGACATATGAAAGAAATCAAGAAAACTATACCTTCCCAAGTGAATCCACCATCCAAGATCAGCTCATAATCATGTTCTCCCCTTGATCAAGAGATCTTGTCTTTGAAAACAATGGTGGCCAAAATCCTCTAATTCCTCAAGAACTCTTTGCATAACCTAGGCTCAGAGTAGATGAAATCTCTAATCTAGCCTATCAAATGAAGCTTGTTAATGAAACACAATGATCAACAAAAAGGGTTGTTGATACAATTTTGCATTATAACATTAAACAAATCAAGCTTAAAAATGATGTTCATGGCTCTTCTATTTATAAATTTTCAAAATGGTCCAAGATCAACCATGACCATCCATCTCAAGATTGAGATGTGTGACCATGAATTAATCCATTTATATAATTAAATCCATAAAGATACCTCATAAATATTTGGGATAGAGGGGCATTTAAGAGGCATGGGAGGCATTAAAGAGGAAAGGGAGACCCATAATCTTGATATTTTATGCATTTATGGCATATGGATGCCACCCCATGAAATGATGCAGTTAATAGAAATCAATTTCCAAAAAGAAATATTCAACAAATCTCATGGAAAAATCCTCTTAAGCTCTTGATTTGGATTAATTAGCCTTAAACAAGATTAATCCAGTTTAGTGAAACTCTTTAGAAATTGGTGCACAATTAATCAAAATGGTTAGAAAGTCATATTACTGGGTAATAATTTGACTCAAGAAGAATTAGAAGGTGATGTTAGATGTGTTGGAACCATATTCCTACTTAGGATGTTTCCAACACAAAATAATAAAGGTACATGATGTATACTAATAAATTAGAAGAAAAGAGTGATGTAGAGCACAAAAAGGTAAAATCATCATTTTAATCTAAAATGAATTGATCAAAGTTAGGTATCTCATAAAATGCATTGCCCCATTTAGGGATACATTAGCCCTAATTCAGAACTTGTAATTGACAAGCTTGAACCATTTAGTGTGTTTTAATTATTTTGACCTAAAATGTGCACTTAAGTGTAATTTGAGTAAAATTAACAATTTCAACACAAATGGTGTTAGGAATTGGATATCTACATTTTCCCCCTCTTTGAGAAGGTGTAGCAAGACATTCAGGTGAAGCAACATCTTTTCAAAGAAAAGAGTTGTCAAGAAGAAATTGGAAATGACCCATGATGCCCCCTTGAGAGGACATATTATGATGAAAGAGAAAGATGGACTCTTGAAAAGAGATAAAAAGTGAGAGATGAACCTATGGAATAGATCACATCCAGATGCGCTAATGCTTGCACACGTAGTCACCATCAATAATCAAAATGTAACTAGAGGTATAATAGGCCCCAAAGATAGGGGGAATAGGAAATACATAATCCATAAATGTAAGGGCCACACTTTAAATGTGTCCAATTTGAAAGTACAAGCTACATGCTTACAACATTGATCAATCTTGAGACAAATTGCACACTAAAACATTTACATCATGGGAAAAAGTGTGGAGATATTTGAATTAGATGAAAAAATAATGTGGTATCCAAAGAGAAGATAATAAGAAGTACCCCAGTAGATCAAATATGATCAAGACAAAATATTTTTGAACTAGTAGGGTGAATTTTGATCATTGATAAAGAATAAATAATGGCTTACCCCTGTAGAGCTAATTTGATTCTAACATTTTTCAAATGTTGTACCCAAGCATGGGTAATTGGTAAGTGAAATAGCTCAAGGATATAACCCAAAAGATAGTTTAAAGTGAGTGGGTGTAAACATACATGTGATGGTGTAATGGATTAGAAAGCCATATAAAACACAACATATGACAATGCATAAAGTGATGAAAATAAGAATGAAAAATAGCTAGTTGATCTCAATAGAAATTAAGCACCACCTACATAGTCTAGTAAGACCTCAAGCCAATATAGTTCTCCCAAGAAATGGGATAGAAGGGAATGAGTGATGAAGAAAACTGACCAAAGTTTGATTAGACTCATGATGTATGTGAATAGATACACATCTAATCATAGAGTCAAAGTGCCAAAATGCATGATACCTAGATGCCAATATTTATACCAATATCTTAGATTATTCAAAGTGTTTTTGAGAATTGTTCATCAAAGTGATGTTGACATTAAGACTTTGAAACTTGATCACAAAGTGATTGTTATAGAAACATAAATTAGGCATCATAAGTATGAATGACTAAGAATGACATAATATTACAATTTCATTAATCCATTTCAAATGTGAATACATATAACTAAGGATAATGGTAAAATAGTGACCAAAACTAGTTACAACTATTTATATTTAAACAAAAAAGCAAAGACAAAGAAAAAGAAACATAAATGAACCTAACTGAAAATCAAGATATGAATGACCAAGAATTAATTAGGGATAATATTGTATAAAATCAAGGCAATAACAACTTGATAACATAAAATAAAGATATGAGTAATCAATATCTATGTAGACCATCAAGATGTACTTGGAAAATAAAATAAAGAAGTAAGACCAAATAGGAAAATAAAAGACTAGCATGACAAACAACAATCAAATAAACACAGACAAAATGTTTTTGAGTTTTTAAATGTTTTACAAATGTTTTTAGAATTTTATGAGTATCTCAACTCGATTAAGGATTAAGAGATATAGAATGGTGTGGCTCATGAAATGGTAAAAATGTGCCAACTTAAAATGCTTACAACATGGTGAGAGCATATGATAAGAGGGACTGAGTTGACCTCAACATGAATTTAGCATGGCCTATATAACCCCAAAATAATTGAAATTCAGTCATTTTTCCCACACAAAAGTTGGTTAAAAATCAACTAGGTCATAATAAGTTCATAAATAATGGTGAATGATAAGACAAATGATAATAGTAATGACTAGATCATATGAAAATACATGATAGAAAGGTGTTGTACCTAATTTACCCATAGGTGGTTATAATTAGGAAACAATGTCATATTATTGATTTTCTCAAAGGTGGTTATAATCAGGGGTACAAAAAATAATACTTATTTGCCTATAGGTAGTTATAATCAGTGATACTAAGTAAGATAATAAAAGAAAGATAACTTGCTAGATCAAAAGTCACACTATGCTTATAGACTATTATTCAACATTGATTTTAAAAAAAATGTTAAAACTAGATTAGAATCCACCCACAAAAAGTGTAGTATGAACCAAATAAACCAACGTTAAAATGGGATAAGTAGGATGGCTAAAAATAAGCCTTGGTCAATAGTAGAGAAATGGTATAATGAAATGATTAGAAGATAATTAGATATATTGGAAACAAGGTTTCCCCCAAGTGATGATTGGCTTAGATTTATTGTAAAATAGTGAGGGTGTTACTTAGGTTGCTCATAAAATGGTGAGAGCATGGAAAAAGGGTGACTGAGCTAGCCTCAATAGAAATTAAGCACTACTTACATAGTCCCAAAGGACCTCAAGTCAATGTAGTTCAAACATCACGGTTCATGGAACACAATGGTATAATAATGCATAAAAAGGGTATATAGGGTTGCCCCTAAGAGATAAGGCATGGTAATGGAAAATGTTAATTGGAAAAGTGAAAAATGATTTTATTACTCTTTCTGATAGGGAGATGAACGTCCTAGTCAATATGTGAGACAAGAGAAATGATTAGTTATAGAAATTTCTATCCAACACCCTTTCAAAAAAGTTTCTCTAGTAATAAATTATTGTCGATTTGGATCTCAATAATGTGTTTGTAATCTTTGTTAGTCAATTCTACTTCCTTCAAACATCAAGACAAGATACCATTCTAGCCTCTATAAAGGAAAGTAATACCAGTGATAAATGATATAAGTGGGTAATAAATAGATAGGTGATAATATAATGTATAATTAATGGGAAACAAATGAAGATCAAGACTTTCAGTCATAGGTAATGTTACTGATACCAAATTTGACATAGATTTGGTTATGGTGGGGCTGAAAACCTTTGAAGATGTTGTTGATAAGACCACAAGATTATTTTGTTCTTTAGTCTTGAGAGTAGATACCATGTAATTATGTTATAGATTGGAAGCTATTTTTATTTGATCTTGAATAATATCTTCAATAAATAGTGAATAATGTTTGTGCTTAGCTATTGGTGCCTCGATGAGGTTTTCACCAATGAATTTTTATTATTATCCCATAGTGCCTCTAAGAAGGTTTTACAAAGGGATGTTAACATTTGTATTTTATTTTATTATAGCACCTTCAAAAATGTTTCACTAAAATATGTTGACTTTGATCTTTTCTTGCCACCTAATGCCTCTATAAAGGTTTCACTAGAAGGTTATTCTTTTTTTGAATGAATGTGGTCTTGCCCCCCTGATATTATATAAATGATATGTCATCATAGATGCAGTTCAACAAAGTGTGATTTTATTAATCCCAATCGATGTTTGTGGGAGGCAGAATATCAATATAATGGCTATGTTAGTTGGTGGTAACGGTAAGATGATGAAAGGCAACACAATCCTTGTAGAATATACTAGAAGAACTTGTGTCGATGCTGAAGTAATCTTCCTCAAAAACCATAAAAGGATAAAAAAATATATTCAAATTGATTTGCAAGGAAATTGTAACCAACATTATAACAACCATAACTATAATGTATTTCTGAATCTGATTCCAAAGCAAGGGGACTCTGAATCCAATGCCACAACTGATGTTGATTTTTTTTCTAATGCTAAATCTAATGGTAGTTCAAAAATGAAACCTTACTCTAATATTGATCCTTCATCTGATGTATTTATTTCTTTAACGTTCTACTAAATGGTAAATGTTTGACAAGTAATGGATTGTGATGTCATAATGGGTTTAGTAAAAATTGATTCATCTAAGAAGGGTTCAACATAGACTGGATCCTCTAAGTAAATCCCCTCAAAGAGAGGGAACCACTCAATGGACGTCTTGAAAAAATCATGTCTTTCAAAGTGAGACTCCTTAATAAGTGGGAAAATATTAAGAGACAAATTTATAGAGACTGGCTTGTCAAGGAGATGAGGCTCTTTAAAAATAGGTAAAATATGAATAGGCAACTTATCATACGTTAGCTTGTCACAAATGGGTGTTTTAATAATAACATCATGGTTTTGGTTCATAATTGGTTACAAAAGATCAACTTTAAACATCTTATGATCCTCATAAAATGGATCTTAAGGAAGTAATGGTTCATGTTTTGGCTCAAATATCGGCATGATATTTATAAAGTGGGGAACATTTGGTTTAGTGGGAATAATGTTTTGTGGTATAATAATGGACTCTCCAAAAATTAGATTATTTAAGAAGGGATCAAACATAACTAGTTTATCAAATGGAGGTTCTTCAATAATAGGTTCATCAAAAACTAGTGATGGGCCAAGAATGGTAATTTTTGGATGCTTCTTACTTTGGTTGCTTATGCAAACCTAAAGAGGATGTCCTAAAATGTTAATCATCTGATGCTTCTTAGCTTAGTTTCATGTACAAACCAAAGGAGGAGGTCCTAAAATGGTAATGACTGCATGCTTCTTAGTTTGGTTACTTATGTAAACCAAAGTAAGAGGTCCTAAAATGGTAATGACTGTATGCTTCTTAGTTTGGTTGCTTATGCAAACCAAAGGATGAGGTCCTAAAATGGTAATGATTGGACACATCTTAGTTTGGTTGTTTGTGTAAACCAAAGTAGGAGGTCCTAAAATTGCAATGACTAGACACTTATTAGTTTGGTTGCTTGTGTAAAGTAAAGGAGGAGGTCCTAAAATGGTAATGACTAGACATTTCTTATTTTGGTTTCTTGTGAAAACCAAATTAGGATGTCCTAAAATGGTAACCTTCACATGTTATGGAGCCTTCTTGCTCACACAAGATAAAGGAGAATGAGGATACCCAAAAATAGTAACCTTCGAATGTGGAGCAAAAATCAAAGGGGAAAGACGATGATGATGTACAATAATTAGCATGGATGCAATTGGTTTTCAATACATAGGCCCAAAGAGGGAAACATCATTAAACAAGATAGAGTGCTCATGTCCATCATAAAAAAACTCTACCTTGCAACTAGGGCCATTATAAACCCTTTTGTAAGTGTACCTTAGTGCCAATGTTTAAAAAGAGTGTTCTCAATGTTTACTTAGATTTGGATCAATGTTATGCAAACATTTAAACAAGATATGAATTTTGATCCTTTTTCAAACAAATGACTAAGGCACTAAAGAGACTATAAAAGTGTGTGGCTTGGAACCACACACAATTAGAAGATTTGGTTCATGAATTTACTCAACTTTTAGTAAAATTGAAATCATATAGATTGTAAGAGGGTAAGGTAACTCAAATATCCAAGGTGAAAACTAGTACACCAAAGCCTGGATCTTTATGATACACCTATACCATAAAATCTAGTTCAACTTTGAGGAGTTGATCCTAGAAAATTATAGGAAAGCTCTCTAGATTATGAAGAAGACAATATGAACTAACTCAAGATGTAAAAATATACATTAATCACTAAGTACAAAGCTAGAACCAAATGGGTAGCACAATGTCACCACATGGTTCTAGTAGGATAAAATATGTTCTAGGACTCAAAGTATGAGTGATATGGAAGATGACTTGAGTCCACCACAATGATAATGTGGATTTGAGTCTAATAAATAGCCCTCAATCCAAATGGAAAATCGAGCCCAAGTTATAACAAGTTTAGTGTGCAAAAAACTTTGAACCCAATTTTAACGCACCAACCCTTAGAAATTAGAAAGGTTCAATTTAAAATGTGAATTATAAATGAGGGAATTTAAAAAAATCAGATAAAAGGTTGAGAATCAATTAGAAAGAATTACTACGCCAAAGTGGATGACATGACATAAAGTTTTTGATAACAATTTTGAACAAAAAAAAGATAAAGTTTTCAATTGGATAGTGTAACACCTCCCTTGCTCAATAAATTTGAGGAAATTGTGTTTTGGTTAAGTTTGTTGAGTTTAACAAGCAGTTTTAGACACAAATCAAGACCAAGTAAGCTAATGACAAAAATAACCATCTTAAGTCTAGACTAACAAGGTTACGTGATATTGTTGGAGTCTATCTATATACATCATTTGAGAAGATTATTGAGTGTTCATATAAAAGTAAATGTGCATTATATAGTAGCGTTTTTACAACCCCCCTTCTCTCAAATGACAATAGAGTGACATTGTCCTTGAGGCACACCTTACACCAATAATACTTTCATGATAAGTGGTGATTGATCTAAAAACTACAAGTTTTTGAGTGTTTCTAGATGGATCAATTTCACAATGAATTTCATGCCAAATGATGCAAAAAAATGCACTTTAGCTAGGTGTCCATGGCACTTGGCTTATTGTAAAAAGGTCTTGCCCTTTTTGCAACCACCATATCCATCACTTGCTTAGTGTAGTGCATTGTCCAATGTGCAGATATGTCCCGGTGCTTAACCTAAACACTAAAAGGTGGTTAAACCACTCAAACCTTCGATCCTAGTGGGGGTGATGAAGTCCAAGCCAAGAGATGAAATCCTAGGTCAAAGCTTCCCTATAGAACTTGTGGGAGGTAATGAAGTCCCCCTCATAAGCCAAGTTTGCATAAAATAAATGACTTAAAATAGAAAGACTTTATGGTCACCTCAAGATCACCCAATACTATTACGAGTTTTTAGGGAGTGATTTAAGCAACATTCTTTCTATGCCTTGGACTAGGCATGTTTGCAGTAAGGATGGTGTTTTTGATTATAAAAGTTCCCTAAAGGGGATGGATGGAATACCATACACACATAAATCTTATTTTTTCCAATCAATTAATTAATCATCTATTAAATACAAACTTGACAAATGAGTCCAATTTTAATCACTCAAACAAAATTTTGGTGATGTTATTTTTAGTGCTTGGCCTTAAAATGTGAACTTTGAAAGAAACCACAAAACATAATCACTAAAGCACCCTAAAAATTTCCTTCAAACACCAAAATAAAGGAGTCTTAGTTTGTTTTAGACATCCAAATGAAGTTTGAAAAGGACTAAAATAACTTGTTTTTGTACTTAGTTGGGTAGATCTTGAAATAAAAAGGTGAGCATTTTGATTAGCCTTGAAGCATTTTTTTTGAAATGAGATAAACAACTTTGAAGGGAAAAAATCTATTGACCTGAAGGCAAAACCTCAAGAAAGTAAACACGTTAGATTAGAAATTTTTTAAAATATTTTAAAAATTTTGTGAAAAATTTATGCAACTTGAAGCTTAATTGATATCATATTCTTAAAATGTAAGAGAAAACACATTGTTTTAAAAAATAAATCATTATAAACAGAGTTTGTATGACCCCAAACTAAGCATTTGAGAAGCTACAACAAGCATATTTTCCCTCGAGAATTTGAGATTGGTGATTTGGTCTTGAAAGAGAACCAAAAGAACATGAATGCTAAACATAAAAAGAAAGGTAAGTTTTAGCCTAATTTTTTAGGACCATATGTTATCATGGAAAACTATGGATTGGGGGCATATCGACTAGATAAACCTAATGGTGAAGAACTTCTAGAGCCCATAAACATTGTACACCTTAAGAGTTTCTACACATGAACAACTTTAAATCATTGTCTACAAGACCCTAAACATAGGGGAAACTTTTGCTGAAGTCATTTTATCCCACCATTTTATCCTACCCTGAACACATTTTATACTACCTTAGCCTACTCTTCATGACTCTAGACGGTGAAGGCTTTGAATTGTTGGCACTCTGAACACATTTTATCATATTCTAGACCATTCTCTTTGAGAACCATATCCTTTGGACCTTTTTCCTTGAGAACCACATTCTTTTTTATATCTTGGGCATGTTGTAAGCTTGAACACTTTTTATCCCTTGACCAATTATGATCCTGATTATGTCTCATGAACATTATGAACACCTTCAACACCAGTTCTACAAAGTAGTTCAGTTAGGATAATATTTTATAATTTATTCTACAAATAAGGGAACTTCAACACCTTCTCAATTTAAAACATTTACCAGATTACTAAAAATAAATTAACACATTTAATTGTTTAGAGTTACTTCATGTTGCACACTATTCTATATTACATTTGCTACTCTTTATAGGCATTGGTTGTCTTATCAAGATCCTCATTCTTTTTGATTTGTGATTATGGGTTGTTGCAACTAGCTTAGATATTTTATTGGAACTTATAATTTTAGACATGCATCTCCTTAACTAGATAGTCTCACTTTGTGCATATTTTATCCTAAAAACACCAAAAACATTGGAAATATTTTGAAAATACCAAAAACATCAGAACACAATCCATGAAAGAACAAAAACATTGTGTCATGTTTTTGTAGGTTTGTATGTTCCTATCCCACTGGGTGTGCCAAAATGTAGAGAGGATTAAAAATAAATTTAGTCAAATATTAGTCAATAAATCATGAAAAATTCATTAAAGACATAACAAAACTTAGCCTATCTATTCATGGAGGATTTGCTAATGATAATGAAAGACATACGAAAGAAAGAAAGAAACCTATACCTTCCCAAGTGAATCCACCATCCAAGATCAGATCATAATAATTTTTTCCCCTTGATCAAAAGCTTTTGTCTTTGAATAAAATGGTGGCCAAACTCCTCTAATGCATTAATAATTATTTGCATAACCTAGGCTCAAAGTAGATGAAATATCTAATATAGCCTATAAAATGAAGCTTGATAATGAAACACAATGGTCAATACAAAGGGTTGTGTAGATAATTTAGCATATAACATTGCACAAATCAAGTTTTAAAATGATGTTTATGGCTCTTCTATTTATAGATTTTCAAAATGGTCCAAGATCAACCATGACCTTCCATCTCAAGATTGAGATGTGTAGCCATGAATTAATCTAATTATGTAATTAAATAAATAAATATACCTCATAAATATTTGGGATAAAGGGGAATTTAATAGGTATGAAATGTTTTAAATAGGTATGGGAGACCCATAATCTTGATATTTTATACATTTATGGATTATGGATGCTGCCCCATGAAATGATGTCATTAGGTGATGGAGTTGATAGAAATTAATTTCCAAAATGAAATATTCAACAAATCTCAAGGAAAATCCACTTAATCTCTTGATTTGGATTAATTAACCTTAAACAAGATTAATCAAGTTTAGTGAAATTCTTTAGAAATTAGTGCATAATTAATCAATATGGTCAAAAAGTCATATTATTGGGTCATAATTTGACTTGAGAAGAATTATAAGGTGATATTAGATGCATTGGAAGCATATTCTTATTTAGGATGTTACCAAAAAAAATAACAAAGGTACATGATGTGTACTGATGAATTAGAATAAAAGAGTGATTTAGAACACAAATATTAAAATCATCATTTTGACTCGAAATTAATTGATCAAAGTCAGGGATCTCATAAAATACATTACCTCATTTAGGGATTCATTAGCCTAATTCATCACTTTTAATTGATAAGATTGAACCATTTAGTGTGTTTTAATTATTTTGACCTAAAATGTACATTTGAGTGAAATTTTAGTAAAATTGACAATTTAAACACAAATGGTGTTAGGAATTGGATGTCTATAGCTGTCAATAGAGCTCCTTATAGAGCTGATTTTTTGTTTACTTATTTCTATGTAATTGAGAGAAACTTTGGCAAATGGGGAAATGGGGTTTATGTGTGTAAGATGCACTAGATATGCTACACACTCCATGTGTGGGCATCCTACCTACATACCAGTACTTTGAGGAAGGATCAAGCCTTATGTAGTTCTCCATTTAAGAGTGTTTGGTGTAATACTGAATGAAATGTAAGAAATGCTAAAACTAGGTATGCTTGAGATGACTAGTGACTGGTGTAAGGACTTGAATTCGCTTGAAAGTGTATAGGCTAGTTGTATGTAGAGAATAGGGAATATTTCTTAAGTAGTCTTGCTTATATTCTTTCACTCTTGAGTGATATTTTCCAACCCTTCCCAAATGATATTTGAATGGGATTTTTATGCATTTAATAGTCATGGGTTAAATGAATTCACGTTAGGCTGACATGATTGAAGATAAAGATCTAGAAGGAAATGATCATTAGGGCCTATGATTCACTTGGACAATAGCACTAAAAGTTAGACACCCTAGGGTCTGATGCTTGTCCAAGTTGGGTGCTATTGTCCTAAGCTAACAAGGCCTAGGGGATGGATTAGTCATGAAGAAAGGGTCCTAACATAACTAGGATTGTCCTAAGCTGACAAGGGCTAGGGGGTGGATTAGTCATGACAAAAGGGTCCTGGCTCAGTTGGGATAAAGTATAGAATGCCATGAGTTATTGAGAATTAGTTAAATTAAGCCTAAGAGGCTCATGAGAGCAAGGAAGAGGGAACTAAATATCGAGTGTCATTAACCATGCTTAAGTTACCAATTTTTGCAATTTATATAACTAAATTTCCCCCCCTTTATTCTAGTGATGTAGTAAAGTGAAATACTAGGATAAAATAAAATAGAAAGTGTACCTAAACTTACTAACAAAGGTGAACCCCATGAAGCTTGTGATGTTGGGTAATGTTGGATAGTTCATAAAGAGCACATTGTGTAAGTGTTGATGCAAGAAATTGCACCCTTTGGCAGGAAGTTGAGCTTCTACCTTCTCCTCACACCATGGAAACTCCCCTCTCACCTGTGGGACTAGCAAAGCTAGAGGGGATAGTCTCTAAATAAGGGCTAGCTCCCTTTGATGCATTGTGTTTGTTCTAGTAAGTGCTAATGCATACATATATATAGATATATAAAAGGGGGGGATGAAAAGGGAGAGAGATGCAGGAAAACAAACTCCTCTAAAGAGGTGATGCACCAAAATAAGTTGACCTTCACACATCCACACTGAAACCAGAAAAAAAACATACATACGTTACACATTTGGCAGAAGGACCAGGCTGCTAGAAACTGGCAGGGAGGCTTTCATGAAAACACAAGAAACCAAAAAATCACTGAGGCATTGTGAAATACACACTGTAAGTAACTTCCTCTATTCTAGTCTTCCAAATGTTAGCTCTTCTCCTTTTAGCTACAAAAATGGTGCCTTGTAGACAACAAATATGTTGGTGCTGAGCCTGTGAGAGCATCAAGAAACAATGACTGGACACAGAACAAACACTCAAGACATACTCAAATATATCTATCCAAATGGAGGTAAAAATTGCTTTTATTTGATTCATGTGGAAATCTCACTAGGGCTATGCCTTAGCAAAAATGTGGAAGATCCCTTTTACAAATGACAAGTCTTTCAATATATAAGAGAAGGAAGGAGGCCACTTGGCACTCCTTTTTTACAAGTGGCATACACGTCCCTTCATGGGAAGAACAAGTCGCTCAAAACATTAATGAGCTGTTCATTTTGTCTGTTCAAAATTTGCATTTTCAAGGTCAATACATGGTTTGTCCACTCATTAAATGTAAAATGGAGAAAACTGGTTGCTTTACTAGCTGTTTGCATCCTCTCATGATCAATTCACAGGAACTATCACCTGTTGGAGTCACTTCTCAAATTGGTGCCAGTTTGACTAACTGCTTACTCATTCCTTGCTTGTCGCTTTGTCTTTCCTCAATTTTGTCTCTTCTAAATCCTTTGGCCCTCAGGGTGAAAATTCAAGTGGGTCACTGCATTCTAGGCCCTTTTCCCATGGTTGGCACTCCTTCGCTTTGAAAGCAAATGACTACTCTACTTCACTAATTTTGACGTTCACAGGGCCATCATGCTTTGGAAACCAATGGATACTTCATCCTCTTGAATTTGATGGCTTCCTAAACATCACCACTTGAAAACCAATAGCTATCTAGCTCTGTTAAACTTGACATCCTCTGAGATGTCATCAGGTCCTTGCTGGCCTTTTTGGGCATTTCCTTGCCTTACTTTGTCTCTGTCACCTTCTCATTGAACCAAGCCCATTGAACCAAGGGGTTGAACTGAAGAGAGATGGTCTTGAAGATTGAACTAAGGGTTGAACCATGGCTAAATGAAAACTATGTTTGACTTGTGTAACCTGAAGATGACTGGCATTAAATAGTAGGGGAGGAAGGTGACCAAAATTTTGCTTGTGGGCAAAATTGGCCATCAAATTAGTGACTCATAGGGGAAGCATGCCTGCCATGCTTAGAACCCAATTGCCTTGCAGTCCATTGGGCATAGAGTCAGATGTAGCTATGAAAGAGTTAGCAATAGTCCTGAAGATCTGAGTATCAAACATGAAGCCTTTACCCCACATGCAAAGGGAAACACACAAGGCAAAAAATGCTACTTGTGTAACTGCACTTAGGGAAAGTAGGAAAAGAAACTAAAAAAAAACTACTATATATAGCTAACTAGGTATTCTCACCTCCCTCTTGGATTAAAGGGAAAACTTCTAACGTCCCCTTCCTAGCAAGAAGACTTATAGTACCGGGCAAGTAGCTAAATGAAAAGGAGAGCTGGGGACCTACTGCTCTTGCCTACCACCTGCATTTATTGGTACCCAAGTGGAGATTCATACATGCTTCCAACTTATACGTACTCCGTTTGTTCTTGGAAGCTTTCCTCCTATTGGTTCTTTAGGCTGGTGTATCCCATCAAGAAATCAATTGCTACCGGCTCATCACCAGAAGCCTCTTGGTATGCATCATTGACTAGCTTACTCTCTTCTACCTCATGCTCGGGTTCCATGGTATGGTCATCTTCCTTGATGATTTCAAAGAAGAAATCTTCAAATTCACCAACCTCTTAGAGGGATAAATCTAAAAGACAGCAGCCTCCTTGCATGCTTTTTTGAACCCTAATGATGCCTTCTCTGCCCTTATCTAGCTCGTAGCCTCCTTGAAGAACAATACAACCTACCTCGATGACTTCAAACAAATCATTCAAAGCATGAAAAAGAGATTTTCCATGCTGCTCCATGTCACCTAAGGTGATCTCCTCCTCATTCGTACTCATGAAGTCTCCCTAATTAGTCATGAACTGAGCACACTCTTCTTCGCTTGCTTCCTTCAAGACAGGTTCCTCCTCAAGAAGGGGTGAAGTGGAACACTGATGGATGAACTCATGTGAAAGAGGAGGTAGTCCTTGAACTAGAATTAAATGATTCTCCTCTTTTCATTTGGTCAACACTTCACATATATTAGGCATGGCCTGATAGTTCTCTTGGGGATGTGTAGGTGGGGTGTGTTCAAACATGGAATGTGCTATTGGGTCTGAACTATCCATCACACACTGGTTGAGGAATCTCTCTTTGGATTCCAAATCTGCAATCCACCTATCTATATTCTCTTGGAAGAGCCTTTCTTGGAAGTCATAATCATCATTGGGGGTAAGAGAAGACCCATATTCTTCAAGTTTTTGTGCAAAACCTTACTCTTCTTCCTCCTTTCCACCCCAAGATTCCACTGTTTGCTTCCAGCTCATGATCTTGGGATTGGAATCTTGCTCCTGTGAATAGGCTATAACTTTATCCTCTTCAAGGTCCTAAGCTAGTTCATGGTGTTCCTTCTTCCAGTTTAGAAATGGGAGATCATGTTGAAAGACTTGAGGAGGTTGGGGAAGATTTGGGAGGGTTTGCTCATATATAGGAAGAGTTGTCTGAGAAGAGGTGTGCTGAAAAGCTAGGCACACAAGATTGAGGGTAGGATCGATTGATGCATCAGATGAGTCAGAATGAGCAAGTGCCATCTGATAGAAAGGATTTGGCATATAAGAGGGAGTTTTCTCTAGAAT
Organism: Torreya grandis; assembly: GCA_037957365.1. Taxonomy (NCBI): domain Eukaryota; kingdom Viridiplantae; phylum Streptophyta; class Pinopsida; order Cupressales; family Taxaceae; genus Torreya; species Torreya grandis. The sequence continues at coordinate 1,273,763 of JARHVA010004938.1, forward strand.
AGGAGGGGGAAGACCCTGGGGCAAAATTTCTTGATTTTTGTCCCTCCACTTTACCAACATTTCATCAATATTGAAATTAGCTTTTGAATTGGTGGAAGGGGTGTCTTTTGGCATTGGCTCCTCTACAAGGTCTAAAAACTCCATCTCTCTCTCTCTCTCCAAATAGTCTCATCTTAGCCTCTAATTCCTCAATCTGTTTAGCTAGATAATTCTCACCTTGTACTTCTTGGAGCTCGTGGGAAACACCATAGAGATGGGGAGTGCATGAAGATTTCCATGAAGTGCAAGGAGCTTCTTAAAGAAGGGTGGGGGAACTTGAAAAGGACTAACCTCATCTTGTACCTCACACTCTTGGACAATGTGACTCAACCACTTGATTCCTGCTCAAGAAATTTGGACTGGGCATCTCCTTTAGGGTTGATGGGACCACAATGTGAGAGGGTAGTGAAGATTTAAATTCCACTTCCCTTTCTACCAAGATGGGTTGCTACATCTAAATATTTTCCAATTTGATCTATCTATCAAGATTAGCCTTAAACACAAGGTTTTCCATTTCATAACTCTCCTCAACACAATTGGGGAAAGGACTTTAACAGGCTTGATTTGGCCTATAAGCAGGCACCATATATGACTAATATGATGCTTGGGGTAGTGAGTATGTAGGTTGATAGACTTGGTAAGGTTGCCTCTCATGAACACTCAGCTTTTCCTCCAAAGATGTGATCAAACCACCCACATCTAGCATCTCACCTGTAAGCCTATGCCAATTGGCTCTTTCGATAGGAGCCCATTCCTTCTTAACCTAAACCAGTGCATTCCTCACTTGATGGATGTTACGATCAAGAATTTATTGGCCACATCCCCTTATGGTGTCAAGATCTACTGCATATTTTTTTGTATCCCAGTAGTGCTCGCTTGAAGGCAGAAATGGGTTGATTGGCGAAGAGACTGGGTTGAGTGGGAGCAGTGACGTAATGGGAAGACTGGGCATAAGGATGATATAACTCATGAAAGGGCTAGGAATTTCCATATTGAAATTGATAAGGATCAACATAAGGCTAGTAAGGATCGTAGCCATGATGGCCAAGGACAATAGGGTCCATGGCTTTAAACGATGGGATTATACATACCAGAATGTTGTTTCTTGATGGTACAGTACCATAACTACTTAACCAATTGATTTAACTCAGAGTCACCATTGGAATTTGATGCAAAAGCCTCAAAAGGCTGGTCGGTTGAAGAACACACCAAAATTCTTCAACTCTTTGGACAAAACTTGTCTCAGTTGGTCCCACTGGGCATGCCAAAATTGTTGATGTAGGAAATTGCACCCTTTGGCAGGAAGTCAAACTTCTACCTTCTCCTCACAACATGGAAACTCCCCTCTCACTTATGGGACTTGCGAAGCTGGAGGGGAAAGTCTCTAGATAAGGGCTAGCTCCTTTTGATGCATCGTGTTTGTTCTAGTAAGTGGTAATGCATACATATATATAGATATATAAAAGGGGGGATGAAAAGGGAGAGAGATGCAGGAAAATAAACTACTCTAAAGATGTGATGCACCAAAATAAGTTGACCTTCACACATCCACACTAAAACTAGACAAAAACATACATATGCTACACATTTGGTAGAAGGACCAGGCTACTAGAAACTGGCAGGGAGGCTTTCATGAAAACATAAGAAATAAAAAAATCACTAAGGCACTATGAAATGCACACTGTAAGTAACTTCTTCTATTTTGGTCTTCCAAATGTTAGCTCTTCCCCTTTTAGCTGTAGAAATGGTACCTTGTAGACAATAGGTATGTTGGAGCTGAGCCTCTGAGAGCATCAAGAAATAATGAATGGACATAGAACAAACACTCAACACATACTCGGATATATCTATCCAAATGGAGGTAAAAATTGCTTTTATTTGATTCAGGTGGAAATTTTGCCAGGGCTATGCCTTAGCAAAAATGTGGAAGATCCCTTTTATAAATGACAAGTATTTCAATATATATGAGAAGCAAGGAGGCCATTTGGCGCTCCTTTTTCACAAGTGGCATGCGCGTCCCTTCATGGGAAGAACAAGTCACTCAAAACATTAATGAGCTATTCATTTTGTTTGCTCAAAATCTGCATTTTCAAGGTCAATACACAGTTTTTCCACTCATTAAATGTAAAATGGAGAAAACCAATTGCTTTACTTGCTATTTACATCCTCTCATGATCAATTCGCAGGAACTATTTCACCTATTGGAGTCACTTCTCAAATTGGTGCCAGTTGGACTAACTACTTACTCATTCCTTGCTTATCGCTTTGTCTTTCCTTAGTTTTGTCTCTTCTAACTCCTTTGGCCCTTGGGGCAAACATTTAGGTGGGTCACTACATTCTAGGCCCTTTTCCCATGGTTGGCGCTCCTTCGCTTTGAAAGCAAATGACTACTTTACTTCACTAATTTTGACGTTCACTCGGCTGTCATGCTTTGGAAACCAACAAATACTTCATCCACTTGAATTTGACAGCTTCTTGAATGTCACCACTTGAAAACTAATGGCTATCTAGCTCTGTCAAACTTGACATCCTCAGGGATGTCATTGAGTCCTTGCTGGCCTTTTCGGGCATTCCTTGCCTTGCTTTGTCTCTATCACCTTCCGGTTAAACCAAGCCCATTGAACCAAGGGGCTGAACCGAAGAGCAATGGTCTTGAATATTGAACTGAGGGTTGAACTATGGCCAAATGAAAACTACGTTGGACTTGTGCAACTCGAAGATGACTAACATTAAACAACAAGGGAGGAAGGTGACTGAAATTTTGCCTGTGGGTAAAATTGGTCAACAGTAAGTGTGAATCTATGAAAATAAATAAAAGATTAGATTAGTTCTTATTATATGAGATATAAAATAAGAATGTACAAATATGAGTAAGAGAGAGAGGAAGAGAAAGGAACAAATACACCTCACTAGGTATACAAACTAATACAAACATGTTGTGATATTGAATAAGGTTGAGTAATGTTATATGTGCTAGATGATGTTGTACCAAAATTTATATCATGAAAAAACATGAGTGCTTAGTTCCCCAAAAAGTGGATCAATAATGCAAAGTTTGGCCCTTTGGCTCCAACCTCACCTACTAAGTTAAGCTAGATGATACTACATGTGCTAATTAATGTTTGGACTATGTGTCCAACCCCTCTATGTAGGTAGCTCAAGAATATAAAGGTTGGCCCTTTGGATCCATCATTTCCCTATGAAGTGAAGCTATGGATTGATACTGATATGTATGAATATGTATGTAATATAAGATGGATTATAAAGCCCATGAATGCTCTAAAAATTTGACAATATGGTGTGGATAGTTGAATGTGTACTAAAAACTAGGCCAATGTTGGGCAACTCATAAAAGATGGAGATTAGGCTTGTATGAAAGCCACTCCAAAATTGAAAATTTGGCTTATGTAGAAGCCACTCAAAAACTTAGGTTCTTGAGAATGTGGAGGTTAGGCTTGTATGAAATCCACTTTGAAATGATTCCAACCACCTAAAAATGGAGTAAGGCATGTAACTACTGATAATACTTAGGTAATGATAAAAACTAAAAGAAAAAAATAAAACATGGATTCTAATCTAGAAGCTATACCAATTACCATATTTGAAAATAGAAGTGAGAACCAATCATACCATGCATGATACCCCCTATGTCTAGATTCTTTAAGAAAACTATATTGAAAATTGATAATCTAAACTGGTCTGATTATGCAAAATTATAGCTAAACCTACCTTTCTACCTGCTTCTAGAAAACCTAGTTTTTCTACTATTTAGATAGGTGTGCTAAAAATAGACACCCTAGTGTCTAACACTAGGCACTATTATCCTAGGCTAAAATTGATCACTATTCTAAAACCATTACTATTTGCTTGGTTTGTTTTGAGTGGTTTGATGACTAGTTGTTGTTTTGGTTGTTATGAAACTAGATTTTTTGATCGATAGGAGCTCTGATATCTATAGCAAAACCCCTATTTATTGCTCCCTTTTATGAGGGTAGGAATAGGTACCCTAGAATGACTACCTTCATAAGAAGAATCCATAAAAGTGTGTTAAGTGAATAATATACATGATATAGTAATGATAATCAACAAGCTACCTCAAGATATATCATGGTTTGAATTGAGAGATTGTTAGATCGACAGGGGTATGCCTAGATAGATGTAACAATGTAATATCATGTGAAATGTTATTGAATTGAATTGAAATTGAAAATGCTAGTTTTTAGTTGAATGGATAGAGCATGATGTCCATCATAACATGCAAAAAATAATAAAATGCATGATATGGATCATGGCATTGCAATAATCAAGAAGCAATCAAGTAACAAACACATAAATCAAGAAGCAAGAAGCAAAAAGGGTGGCCAAGGGGCCATATAAATAAGGGACATGAGCCCATGTCACTTAAATTAGAAAGAAAACACACAAGGCATGTTAAAATTCCACATACACATTCAAGTGGACCAAGAAAATTTAGTACAAGGGCCATAAGCACATAGAAGAGTACAAAAAAAAGACATTGGAAAATGTCCTAAGGCACACACATGAATAAAAGCAAAGTAGATTATCAAATGTCCTAAGGTACATATAAGAGACAAGTAGGAATTTTAAATACAATCCAACAAGCTACACTAAGCAAGAAGATAAAGAATGTAATAACTATAAATATAGAATCAATCTAACTAATCAAAGCAAGAGTGAAAGTATGCAAGACATGTTTAGTATAAGACTAGGTATATGCTAAGAGATACGAAAGTGTTAGATACTAGTGAAATATAGATATAGTAATCTGTGTAATTTAGTATGAAATGTACATCAACATGATAAATTTGAGTGTGTCTTTTAGGAATGACATAAATTGGATGGTGTAGTCATGTAAAAGATGCCCACAAGAAGAAGATATATGGATGTGTGTCTCAAATATATAAGTAGGATGTCTCCTCAATGGGTAGAGTGAAGAAATCAAGTACCTAGATGTCAATACACACACTCAAATAAGATCAAGTGAAGCATGGTGATGTAGATAAAATGACATACAATAGCATGAAATAATATATGTAAGTCCTAGCATGATATTATCAATGTAAAACATGGATGATGCATACAATCTAAATGTTTTTGGCATTTTGACATTTTTGAATGTTTTTGGATTTTGAAATGTTATGTTGTTTTTGTATTTTAATTTTTTTTAACTATGTATAATCAAGTAGAAGAGATTATGTATAAGTAAAGTTAGAAAGAGATGATACTAACCGATGAGTCTCATGTGATACTCCCTATCATGGTGTCCTGTATCAAGAAATGGAATCATGGATGATCATGAAGTATGATGGAAATGCTAAGAGTGTGGCTCTAAAAGTTGTATATGATATAAATGTTCTAAAATATCTAAATTAAAAACTAACTTTGGGGTCCCTTTATAACTATGAAAAGTGGATACAACTGTAGGGCTCTTAGGGACCCATCTAGAAGTAGGAAAATCTCTTTGAACATGTGCTTTATGTGTAGATGCATGAGATCTCAATGAAATTGCTCTAGGTGTAAATACTATAGCTATAAGATATCTATAATCTTGAATATGTGGAGATGTACGAACCCTTTGTACTAGTGATGGATGAATTAACTATGTCTAAATATGAAGTGGGAAAGGAAATGAAACTAGAGAATAAGTTGAAACTAGTGGCAAAACTAAAATTGGTGACGAAACTAAAATTGGTGGCAAAATTGAAACTGGTGATTGCAAATAGGTAGATAGCTCTAAATTGGGGAGTGATAACTCATATGGAACTCTGTCGATTGTAACAACATGATTAATATGAATGAATTTCATTCATAGATGAATTGTAAATAGTATTGCTCTATTTTTTTGAATTTGTGGTTGACCAAGTAACATATCATAAACTCTTATGCTGGGAAGTATAGTGAATGGTGTGGCCACATGTGTAGGACTAGCCTGTATTGGAATTATTATCTCACCCAATAAACTTTGTATATGTCAATTGAAACCACTGATAATTGTGTTTTTCAAAGTGCTATCCTACTCTGAATAACCCAAATGTTATAGTAGTGTCAAGGTGCATATGTAAAGACTGGAACCATTGTCAATAAGCACACTATGAATAGGTTGATTATCAATGTGAGGTCTAATAAAGAGTGCAAGATAATTTGAATCATCCTCAATGATCTCTTATTTTGAGAAGGAGATAGAAGGTCTATTTGGAACTCTAGAATTTTATACATCGATAATGTTGCTCAAAGGATGTAACTCAACTAAAAGTACCCTATATGTATCTAGTGGTGGATGTGCATAATATGCATGATGAACCCCTGATGTGTCCCTTGTATCCTATTTTGAGTATTATGTAAATATATCTAAGAAGGTTTTTAATGCTTTATCCTATGTTTTTTTTGTCAGTGGAGGCTCAAATATAGTGCCAAGATCAACAGTGTTTGAATGTATTAGGTCATGTATCTTGTGTTTTAAATTGATACATATGTTTTTAATATAGACTAGTGATCTATGGTAGTTAAAAAATGCCTATTCATCATATCCATTCTAAAGATGCTTTATTGGATCGCCTGCCTAAATAGGAGGGAGAGATATGATATTACAATCTAAAATCTATTGTAAAACCCTAGCTAGAGAAACTAGAAGATGTGAAAAAGTACATTGAGGGGGTGATGACAAAACTATTTATTAAAGAAGATCTGAAGCTACATTAACTATAGGTTGATTCTTCCCTCTAGTATCAATGAAGTTGACCTCATATTGGACTTTGTTGTTACTCTTATTAGTTGTGTCTGATGTAGTAGTGTACTTTAGTTTGTCCATTGAAATTAGTTTGACTTTTTTTTCTTTTAATGTGTGACACAATTGAATGAAGGAAGAAAATATTTTGAACATGATTGATTCATGAAGTGATGATAGAATACTTTTATTGAAAGGGTCATGTAACTCCTGAGTACCATGGGACTAGTCATTTTAGCCAAGATGGTCTTATACCGAAGAACATAGTCTATGAGATGCCCATTTGGTCATTGTTTCTATTGAGAAATTTGAGCATATGAAACCTTATCACCAATGTTGATATTGAAGTGTGATAGTAACATGTTAGCTAAAGGATTTAATGCATTGATCAACTAAATTTGTAGACTATAGAACCATTATATAGAATAATCCTTTAGACTCTATGGAAATAGCTTGGTAATTAGCCTATCATTTGGTACATAATCCAAACATGCTACATGAAAATAACTCAAATGTGTCTTTGGATCACCCTTGCCATCATAAATAGTAATCTTGGGTTAAACAAAACCTTGTGTCAAGGGTGTAAAATCAATGTGATGTGCCAATGATGTATGCAGAAGAGCAAAAGAATCCAAAGCCTACATAGGTCTAGTGGAACCTTACTCAAGATGTAGAACCTTGGATTGAAGAGATATTATCTCTTGCATAAGGGATGCCACATTATGAGATAGGGATGTACTAGCTATAACTAGTGGAATAGAGGTAGATTGGGTTGCCATAGTGGTTCTTGAGACATAGTTGCCCCTATAGTGTCATTCATAATTGGTTGCTCTATGGTTTAAGAAGATTGACCATTGTTCACTTTTTGTTTTTACTCTTATATAATTCTAAAAGTGTCATCTTTCACATTAGGATGTTTGGTTAAACGTTCTTGAATTTCTATTTTATTAGTTTCATCAAAACTGGTATATTGGACCATTGTTAAAGTAGGAAAACTATTTGAAATGTGTTTGAATGTTTTTTAATAAGTTGTAATAGGCAAAGTGCAAGAAATAGAAAGTACTAAATATAGGAAATGCAAAGTCCTAAAAATAGTGAATTGGAAATTATGCAAAAAGGATATGGAGCTCCCAAACATATAAGGTGATAATGCAAGAAGCAAAAAGGAGTTAGTACATGCAACTAGCGTTTGGATAATAATATTTTTGCAAAATACTATGAAATTTTGAAACTTGAAATGGTTTTATAAATTTAATATGTAAATAAAAATTCAAAAAAAATGTGGAAAATATTTTGATTGAAGAGGACCTAGTATATGCAACTAGGGTTTTGAGGAAATTGAAATTACTATGAATTTTTTAAATTTTAAGTGATTTTTTGATTTTAATATGCAACTAAAAATTTAAAAAATGATTGAAAAATTACTAGGAGCTAGTCGATGCAACTAGGGATTGAAATAAATTTATTTTAAAATTTACTACAAAATCTTAAAATTTTAGAGAAATTTATGATTTATATGCGCAAGCAAAAAATAGTAAATTATTGGATTAATGCTAAAAAATTACTAGGACCTAGTGTATGCAACTAGGGTTTGAATAAATTTATTTTAAAATTTACTAAAAAAATTTAAAATTTGAGAGGAATTTCTAATTTTAATATTCAATAAATTTTTTATAAATTAATACAAAAAAATAAGCTAGGAATTTACCCTAGGGTTTTTAGGGTTTTTATGAAAAATTCAAATTAAGTCAAGTTCACCAAACGATTTATTAATTTTGGTAATAATGGAGTTTTATTCCTATTTAATAAATGTGTTTGAGTAAGAGATATTAGTAAATAATATTCCTAATTAAATATTTTGATTTGTGAAAGTAAATTACAGTTAGACCTTTTCTTAAAATAGCAGTGAGAGAGAGAAAATTAAACTTAGCTTATTTTGGACTATCTCGACTAAGATAGGGTCTATAAATTTATGTGCCAAACTCAAACACTATCATAAATATGATCCTAAACTTTGTTTTCTAATTAGATAGGAACATTAGAACTAGACCCCATGTGATTTGGCATTGTAGTCCTCCAACATTGTTATCTTAGGGATTTAAAATTTTTGGGTTTTGTTTACCTACTCAATATGAGCATGTGTACCAATTTTCAAGTCATTTTTGTCAACAAAGATCCATATAGATATGATTATTCATGTAATTTTATCTTTTATGCAATTGAAAGAAACTTTGGCAAATGGAAAAAAGGGGTTAGTGTGTGTAAGATGCATTGAGCATGATTCACACCCTATGTGTGGGCACACTACTACATACCAATACTTTGAGGAGGGATCAAGCTATTTGTAGTTTTACCTTTAAGAATGTTTGGTATAATAGTGAATGAAATGTAATAAATGCTAAAATTAAGTATGATTGAGATGACTAAAGATTGGTGTAAGGATTTGAATTGTCCTAGAAGTGTATAGGTTAGTTGTATGCAAAGAATAAGAAAGATTGCTTGAGTGGTCTTGCTTGTATTCTTTCTTTCTTGAGTGATATTTTCCAATATTTTCCAAATTATATTTGAATGGGATTTTATATGGATCTAAGTGTCATGGGTTAAATGAATTCATGTTAGGCTAACATGATTGAAGATAAGGATCTAGAAGGAAATGACTATTGGGGCCTAAGATTTACTTGGACAATAGAATCAAAATATAGATACCCAAGGGTCTAGTGCTAATGTCTAAGTTGGGCACTATTATCCTAAGTTTATGGGCCTAGGGGATGGATTAGTCATGAAGAGAGGGTCTTGGTTCAGCTGGGATGAAGTCTAGAAGGCCACAAATGACTGAGAATCAATAAAAATAAGCCTAAGAGGGTCATGAGAGAAATAAAAATGGACCTAAGGATTGGGTGTCATTAGCCATGCTCAAGTTACCAATTTTTGCATTTTATATGACTACAATATATTACAAAACTAGCAATAAAAATGGTACATCTATGTATAATGAGTATTATAGTTACAATGTGCTTGAGCATGTATTCATTTTTATGTGTTTTAAATATGAATATTTATAAGATTTAAATAAATTCAAAAAAAATGAATCAAATGAAATGCATTATGTTTTTATATTATAACAAAAAATACAAATCAAAATCACATCAATGACCAATCTAGTAACATGTAAAACACCTTTTTATAAAAAATTCTTTGTATATTTCTTATAATATAATATTTTTAATAAATTATTCATAATTTTTTTAACAAATTGCAGACATTTCAAAGGAGGAGCTAAAATTGACTTCTAAAAAACTATTGATTTTAGGGTTAGATGACTTATTATTTATTGTGCACAAAGAAAAAGATATGAAAATACACGATAAAATTAAAAAAAAGATTATAAAATAGAAAATATGTCATACTACATTCAAGATCATTCAAAAGAAATTTTTAAGGTGACACTGTAGCCTTTTTTTTATGTTGGTATTTGATCAATGATAGAGGACAATCATTTGAGGATACTCATTCAAGCCATGGGTTACACAAGTTCAAATTTTATGTTTGTTTCGGGAAAAGATATTCTAAGCCATTCAATATAAACATAATTTTTTTTGGATGAAGTTATTTTTAAAAGGAACTTCGGAAATGATTTTTTGATTGCCAACATGTTATTCATTTATTTTAATTCTCATAATTGTATTACAAATCAAAAATTGAAAATGAGTTATGTTATGTCAAGTGGATATACTGGAAATGGAAGTCAATCAAAATGATATCAATCATCACATTCTTGGGAGAAAGCAAAAAATTCATTCCAACAGCTATGAACCAATGTTTATAAAGATGTAACTTTGCCTAATTATTTCAAGTGTATATATTGATTATAAACTATAATTATAGTAAAAAAATTATCATGAATTTCATACAAATAAAATCTAAATTATTTCAAATATAGTTCAATTAATTTAAAAATAATATATTATAATTTAGAATTACTTTGATGTGGTTAAGTCTAATTTGATTTATAGTTGGAGATTCCTTGAAATTATTAAATTAGTATATTGACACTTGCTCATGAAGATCTTCCCAATGAAAGACAAACAATAGTCAAGATATTTTATTATGTAGATGAACTAGATTTATTAATATATTTTCATACATAATTTATCTAATCAAATGGTGCCATGTATCCCAATAACAAAAGCTACTTCAAATTATCAATAATCGGTATGAAGGCCCATAAGGGTACCACGAGTTTGAAATAATCCAATCTATTCAAAATAATATGCTCCCAAATGGTTTGAAATAATTCAATTTATTTGGAATATAGAAAACATATTTATGGAGAAAATATTTTCCACTCCACTTTAGTGGGTATAATTTTAAATTATTTAAAATAGCCCAATTTAATTGAAATGATCTAATAATGTTCAAATGGTTTAAAACAGTCTAATTTATTTGGAATAAACAAAATTTATTTTTGGATAAAATCTTCTTCACTCCATTTTATAAGTCTAAATTATTCAAAATAACCCTATTTATTCAAAATGATCTATGCTCAAATGCTTTGAAATAGTCCAATTTATTTCAAAAATAACAAATTTATTTTTGGAAAAAAATCTCTTCACTCCACTTTTGTGGGTATAAGTCCATTTTATTTAAAATATCTCAATTTATTCAAAATGATCCATGCCCAAATGGTTTTAAACAATCCAATTTATTTTGAATATAGGAAATTTATTTTTTGGAGAAAATTTTCTTCACTCCACTTTAGTGGGTATAAGTCCAAATTATTCAAAATAGTCCAATTTATTAAAAATGATCTATGTTAAAATGGTTTGAAATAGTCCAATTTATTTCGAACATATGAAAAATATTTTTGGAAAAAAAAATTCCACTCCACTTTAGTGGGTATAAGTCCAAATTATTTGAAATAGTTATTAAAGGATGATGAGTCTATATAACGACCTTCAAGCCAAACATGAAATCATACCCAAATTAACTCAAACCAAGTGCAAATGACAAATTGATTAACACCTTGTACTATAACTTAGAATTTTGAGATTATAAATTTTAATTAAAAATGAAGGACTTAAATATTTTTGCAAAATGGTTTAGACTCAAATGGACAGCATAAAAATGTTGTTTAGACAAAGACAACCACAATGTTTCAAATGAGGATTTGAACAAGGCAAAAGATGATTGTGATTTGGTCAGCATAATGCCTCCTTGTTTGAATGAGTGGTGGATTAAAAATGTGTTTTCTTGAAATTTTTTGGTTTACAAACAAGTTTTAGACTCAATAAATACCAAGCAAGTAAAGGAAAAGTTATAAAATACAACTAAGTATAATGTCCAAAGTCATAAAACTGATAAGGTTGTTTTATATCATTTAATTACATATATATACATGATATTGGGAGGATTTTAAGTGTTAATACAAAAATAAAAGTTCATGAAGTAGTAGGGTTTTTACACCCCCTTTTCCCAAGAGATTGTATGATTACATGGAACTTTAGGCTATTCACCCTACATCAATAATATGTCTGTAGCAATTTTGGTTGTTTTAAAAAATTTAGAATGTTTAGACGGTCCCAAGTGTGGTTAACAGTAGATATGTATCACATTAATTGATTTCATACTAGATAAATTAATATGCAAGGGTTTATTCCTTTATATAGTGATTCCATCCATGTACTTCTTAGTGGAATCCCTCGGTTAGCCAGACCTAACTCAGGTTTTCATTATGATTGAAGAGGTTAGCCACTCAACCCATTGGAAATCATAGTATGCATGTCCTAACTTATATACCTTTCTATGGAGTGGGGTTGGTATGATTCTGGGAGATGAAAACCAAGGTCAATGCACCCTAAAGAACTAATGAAGAGGCTATGAATTCCCATTGACAAACCAAGTGATATAGAAAATGACCAAGTGAAAATAATTTAAAGGTTGTGTTTAAATCACCCAAACCATATGTATTTAGGGAGAGCCTTAAAACCATTCTTTTCATGCCTTGAAAAAGGCACAATTTACAAAGAAAGAGTTTTTTTGGTCACTTGAGTTCCCTAAAGGGGATGGGGAGAGGGTATACATGCATCCTTCATTTTATGAAAAATAAATAAGTATAAAAGATATAGCATAAAACAAATAATTGTTTAGTTTAATGTATCAAATGGAAGTGTTTGTGAATTTTTTGGCCCTTTGGCCTCAGTTAAAGACTTGTAAAACTTTCACAAAACAACTAAATATAAAAACCTCTAAATTGTTTTAAGCACCAAATGAGAAGTTCAAGACTTAAATAATTACAAACTTGTGTTTTTCTCCAACATGTGACCTAGAAATTTTAGAGGGTCTAGGTTTACCTTGAAGCACAAGTATCAATGAGAAAATCAATATTTGAAAATTTGCTCTCATGTTTCTTTGTTTTTATTACATAGAGACTAACATCGATCCATATTGATTGATGCCAGTTAAAATAAAACCAATGCCAAATATTAAAAAGTAATGATGGTCAATAAAAACTAATGCCAGCCACCTATATACCAATAGGCAAAACACATTTTTCAAAAAATAAATTTGTTATCCCAAATAAGTATAAAAATTCTAGAAAACTTCTAGATCCTACCATAAAATGATTAGATAGAGAGCATGCAAGTTCTAAAATCACAAATAACAACCTAAAAAATTCAAGGAAACTTAAAAACCAAGTTTCTCTACCATGTTCTACCCTACATAGGGACCGATGCTAGTTAGGATAAGATTGATGCCAGTTAGGGTAAAATGATGTCAATCACTATGTGTCAACAAAAGAATAAAAATAAGGGGAAAATAATGATAAAACTTGATTTTTAGAGATTCTTAAGATTTTTTTAGAAAATTTAAAGAGGCCAAATTAGTCTCCTTGCTTGTATGGGATGTATGGTCCCACTGGGCATGCCAAGATGTAAATATGGAATTCAAAGTGAGTTAGATCAAACATTAGTCAAGAGAACTCAAGAAATGCATAAATAACATAAATAACTAAGCCAACTCCTTTAATGGGGTTTTTAAAAAATGAAATTAAGATATTTTGAAATAAATAATATCATCAAACCTTCTCAAGATCCTCCCACCTCCAAATGTGACTTAAAAAATGATTTTCCCCTTCATTTGGTGCTCAAGTCATTAACAATTATGAGTGTCTCTCTCTTTCATCATCTCAAGTGTACCATTAAAACTAGGTTCATGAAATATGATCAATGTTATGCCTATAGTGAAGTTATCCTATTTCAAATTAATCATTAATAACACTACACAAAAATGACTATGCAGAGAATTTTGCCTAATAAGTTTAAACCAAAAGAGCTTAAAAAATGGTGGTCTTGGCCTTCTTATTTATAGATTTTTGAAATTAATTATAATAAACCATGACCATCCATCTTGAGATCAGGATGTGTGGTCATGTATCAACTCAATTTTGGATGATCAAATCATAAATACCATCACAAATATTTGGAAGGGGCATTAAAGAGGCATGGGAGGCCTAAAACCTAATATTTAATCCATTTATGGTTTATGGATACCACCCCACAAATTTTGTCATTAGATGATGTAGATATTAGAAATCAATTTCCAATTAATTAATCTTCAATAAATTCCATGGATTTTCCACTTAAGCTCCTAATTTGGATTAATTTACCTAAATGAGATTAATCAAATTTTAGTCAAATCTTTGGAAATTGATTGCACACCTAATCAAACTAGTTAAAATGTCAATTTAATGTGTTGTAATTTGATTTGATTATAATTAGAATAAGGTATCAATTATGTATAGACAAATACCCCATTTAGGACATTTTTGACATGAAATAACACATGCACATGTCGTGTGCTTCTAAATTAGAAGAATCCATTGGTTCAGAGTGTCAAATTACATTTTTTCCATTTTGAATCAAAATTATTTGGGAAAAGTCAATAATAACATAAAATGTACTACCTCATTCATGGATACATTAGCCAAAATCAAAACTTGTATATGATAATATCAAACCATTTAGGGCGTTCAAGTGATTTTGGCCTAAATTGTTCATTTGAGTGAATTTTGAGTAAGATTGACAATTTAAACACAATGGTGTCAGGAATTAGATGTCAATAGAGACCACACCACATAGGAATGATGTAAGAATTACTATTTATTCTCAACCCCCTCTTGAATTTCCTATCATAATTCCTACACAAGTTTAAAAATTTTAATGTAAGGAGAAAAAATGCCACAACAAAGTCAATCACATAAATTCTAATAATTTATACTCATGACCAACATAATTCTTTGTGAATAAATTGAAAACATGAGAAGATCCAGAATACTCTATCCCTTTCACTCAAAATTTATAACCCAAATAGAAAATAAATACCTATATAGAATAATTATTTCACCTCCTCCTCATCAAAATATGAGTACTAATGAGGAAATGACACAAGCACTACACTCATCAATATCTATGGAAAAGAGGTGACAACACATGTGAGATCTAACATTTCCACAGGTCAAATATATGAACCATAAAAAAAATGCCAAAAAATATGTCATCAAGTCTATTACTATATGGGTGATTTGGTAACAATGTATCATCATCCTTTAGAGTGGCCCAAGGCAAAATCTCAAACTAACTTGAAAGACACAAACATCAACCTGCCACTCTTCATGGAGTAATAAGAGATCTAAGCCAAAAAAAAAATACAATACATAAATATGAGGTGAAAAAAAAATTAAATCCAAAATTTAATATTTAATTAAATATTAAATGTAGTTTCCTTTATATATTTATTATTTATTTCTAAACTTGAGTATATATAACATTCCCACATTAATTCATATCAAGAGGAATTACAAAGTTTCATTTGTTGTAACTTTTTTTCCCACATAGGAATTTAAAGAGAATCCTCCCCCATAGTAGTTATAATTTAAAATCCATGTCATGATTATCATAATTATCCCATGATATTCAAACTAATTTGAAAAAAAATCATAATTAGTAATGAAACTCATGCTCCTAATAAAACTTGGGCTCCCAATGCAACTCAAAATGGAAATATAACTTGGGAATGGAATACAACTCAAGATCAAAAAACAACTTAGGATATCTATGAAACTCAAGATACCATTACAACTAAGGATACAAATGCAACTTAGGATTTAAATACAACTTTGTATCCCAACAGAAATGGGGATCAAAATACAACTTAGGCTATAAATGCAACTCAGGCTCATAATGCAACATGGGATCACAATGTAACTTAGGCATAGAATGTAATTTAGGGCCATAATGAAACTTGTTTTAGATTACCAATATTATATCAATATAACATTTATGATAAATATTGTTTTCATCATATTAAATCATTTTATAAGCCACATGTGCATCCCCACATCTAAAGAGCATACCAGCATCATTTTTTTGCACTGAAGAGGAAACATAGTTTCCTTTTTTATAACTTATTTTCCAAATTGGAGTATAAAATCAAGTAAATAGTGGATTTTTTTAATTTCATCATTTATCATCATCCCTCATTATTTAAAATTAATTTACACTATGCAAGTGCAAAGAGGATACTATCTTATTTCCACCATGGAAATCATTCAACAATCTCCCTAGAGTAATCCATCATGGCCATACCTAATCTACTAGACATGAATGAGAATAATCACCCTATTACACAACAATAAAAATAAAAATAATAAAAACACCATTAATTACTCATCTAAAAAATATATTCTTTAATCTAAAATAAATTTCTACTAACTATTGGATTGGAACACACTCTACTAAACAAGGGAGTGACTAGGGATGATGAGGGAGTGATTAGGTATGATGAGGGCCAATTAGAGAATGGTTAGGGATAGTGATGAATGAGGAAAAATGAGGAGGGAGTGATTAAGGATGATGAAGTATGATTATTTTTTATGAGGGAGTGATTAGAGACAATGAGGTATAATGAAAGATGATGAAGGATTGACTCGGGACAATAAGAAATGATGATGGTTTATGAAGGAGTTATTAGGGATGATGAGAGTGTGACCAAGGATGATGAGGGATGATGAGATGGTTATTAGGTATTATTAGGGATGATGAGGTTTGATGATGGAGTGTTTATATATGATTAGGGATGATTAAGGATGATGAGGGAGTGACTAGGGATAATGAGGGTTGAGGGAGTGATTAGTGATAACAAGGGATAATGATAGTCAATGAGTGATTAATTAATGGTAATGAGGGATAATTATATTTTATGAGGGAGCGAATAGGGATGATAATGGAATATGAGGGTCAATGATGTAGTGTCCTATGTGAATTTGGAGTGCTAGAATATGACTTTATTCTATGTGACGTAGGAATAATGCATGAGATTAGAATTGAGGAATTAATAAATTGACCATTTATCTATCATTTATTTTTATGTAAATGGTATCTTTTTATAATGATTTTTAATGGTGTTTTAATGTATTCTATTCTGAATGGAGTGTATTAGCGTGACTAGTTACATTCATGTCTGGTATAAGTTATCATATCATGACTATAGGTAGATTTCATGTATAAGTGATCATATCATGAATATAGGTATGTTACAAGCTACATGATATAGGGAAATCATTAATTCATATTTATAGACCCATTTATTGAAAATCACACAAATTATTTAAGAATTTGCCTTCAAGCTTGGGTATTCATTTGGGTAGGGTATAATCAAGTAGATAAAGTAATTATGGAATACTTAATTAGGTAAAATAGGGGAAATAATAAATGGTATATATCTATTACATATGTAACATGATTTTAAACCTCATTTATCATTCTATCTTTCAATCTTTAAATTTTAAAAATCTAGTATTGACCAGATTAGATTTTGAAAAACTAACTTCTAAATGGTAACTCCTACAGCTATGGAATCGATTGCATAAGATGAAAAGTGGCCATAATTTGTTATATTTAGTAAAACAAATTTAGATTATATGAATTTAAAATTTATTAATATACTTATTACATTTATTTTACTAAATATTTCCTTGCACACACAAATAAAAATAATAATAGAGTAAAAAAAAACTAGATCAGATTACACAGAAATAAAAACACAACAAAAATACCTTTAAAAGTAAAAAACTCCATATCAAGATGCACAAAAAATATATATATTTAAAAGGTTATTTACCCTTTGAAAGGGGAGTATGCTCACTGTAGAGGACATATACACTTCCAACATTTTAGTTTTCTAATTTTTGATTTTCCCTCCAAATTTTCTTTGGGTAAGGCTTGGGGAGATCCAAACCTAGCGTAAAACTAGCCATGGAATAGTCCATGTAGTTTTACATAAATTTAGGAGTCTTTTTTTCTTTTTTGACACATCTGATCATTCAAATTTTATTATTTAAAAAAAAATATGTTTTTATAGAGGGGAAATCATAGGTTTTGAATATATGTAATTTTAAAATTCAAAACAACTAGAAAACTAGAACTGCAAGTCTATTAACACAACTTTTTGGCATTAACATCATGAAAATCATTTCTTTTTAAATCATAGCCAACAATTTGTAGATTGGTCAAGTATAAGTTTTATAATTTTTTATTAACATTAAAGAAGTTATAAAAGTATTTATAAATATATGTATATAATCTATAATGAGCTATGTTGTGTAGAAGTTAAGTAATAATTATAAAAATAGTTTAACATATATATATATATATATATATATATATATATATTAATGTTAAACTATTTTTATAATTATTACTTAACTTATACACAACATAGCTCATTATAGATTATATACATATATTTATAAATACTTTTATAACTTCTTTAATGTTAATAAAAAAATTATAAAACTTATACTTGACCAATCTACAAATTGTTGGCTATGATTTAAAAAGAAATGATTTTCATGATGTTAATGCCAAAAAGTTGAGTTAATAGACTTGCAGTTCTAGTTTTCTAGTTGTTTCGAATTATATATATATATATATATATATATATATATATATATATCATATATATATATATATATATATATATATATATATATATATATATATATATATATATATGTTAAACTATTTTTATAATTATTACTTAATTTCTACACAACATAGCTCTATTATAGATTATATACATATATTTATAAATACTTTTATAACTTCTTTAATGTTAATAAAAAATTATAAAACTTATACTTGACCAATCTACAAATTGTTGGCTATGATTTAAAAAGAAATGATTTTCACAATGTTAATGCCAAAAAGTTGTGTTAATAGACTTGCAATTCTAGTTTTCTAGTTGTTTTGACTTTTAAATATATATATATATATTAAAAAAATAATAAAATATTGAACAATCTTTGAAATTTCATATATGTATATATGAATTTTCAAACATCAATTCTTTTGTTTTCTCAAAAAAAGTGTGTCCATAAACATGCAATCTCCTTATGTTTTCACAAAAAAGGTCATGTTATTATTTTAAATGCATCTATTTTTCACACATTTATCATCTTGGTATTGAAATAAATTATATATTTGGAAACTACATTCAAAATGACACCATTCATATTCTTACATCATTATCAAATTCTTTTTTCAAGTGTCTCTAACATTCTCTCCAATTTTAATTATTGTAATTTTCAAAAACAATGTGTCAATTTATATTGCCCCTTTTATCCCCCATTGTCTTACATCTATCCACAATATTTTAAAACTTTATAAATTAATAATGCTTTTTCTCTTATATAGATCCATTGAGTCTCAATATCTCTAAGTGCATGCCTTAAATAGTGCACCAAGAAAGGGGTGGGTAGACCTTTGGTCCTTTGCAAGATTTTTGTCCCCTATATCAGCACTTGAAACCAACATAAACCTATTTTATACACTTACCTAAGCTTGGACACATTCATTACACATTCTTCCAAGCAATTGACCAGTTCAAACAACCCTTACCTAAGCCAAAACCTATTCTTGAATTTTACCAAAAAAAATTGACCTGGTTTGATATTGTAATTAGAATATATGAGTATGTTACAAGATTAGGTTGGCCTTAGCCAAACTAGTCTAGGCCCTAAATACTTTATTTTTTTAATGATACAGGGTCAATTGGGTAGACTTTGCCATCCAAAACTTTAAAAGAGTTTAGGGTTAGATCCAGCTATATATACACATCCTTTTTTGCCATTTTAGGGAGAGATGGAGTAAATCATATATTTATGCATATGTTTATCCACCATTCTACTTGAGGAACATTGATTAGGGTTTCAATACTACACTTGGAGATATATTCTTGTTTTGTGGATAAGTCTTTTAGATGCATAAGAGAAGTCATATAGCCTAGATCTAACTTATCTTAGTTATCCTTAAAAAACACAATAAAATATTACAAATCACCTTGGCCAAGGGAGAGATTGAGGCTCAATGTGTTCATATTCAAAGGTAAGTATTCCTAACTCATGATCTTCATTATTAAATTAAATAGATTTGCATTTGTTAGATTATGTGCTTCTCTCTCCATGCATTAGAACTACCTCTACATTGATATAATTAGATTTATTCTATGCATGTTTACTTTTATGATTATTACCCCCATTTTGTGCCACATCCTTTTGTGATCACTAGGTTAGATTTTAATTTACTTTGTCATTTACTTATGATATGAAAACATAGGACCTAGTTAGGGTTATTTCATGGTGTTACTTAAGTAAAGGCTTTGTAACCATCTCTAATGATATTTTTGTGTAAGGGACCCCTTGGTTAGGTTTTGTAGATCCATATTGGTCATGAACCGAACTGTCTAAATGTACCAACAAGTGGAATGGCTTGTGTGATTTATCTTTTTTGAGCTAGGATTAATTTTTAGATCAACCTCACTATATCTTGTATACATTGTAGTGAACACAACATGAATCTAAATCTTATAGGTTTTCTTTCACACCTTCTTTTATTATCATCTATTATATATTTTTATTTTTATACTTAATAAAATCTATTGATATAGTCTAATATTTTGTGTGTAGGTTTAACACATAGTCATTACGATCAACATTGTATTTATCTATGTAGGTCATCTTTAACAACATGTTACTAGATCTATCATCTCAAGTCAGTTCTCTAATTTATATATAGTTTTTCAAACTTCATCAAC
This sequence comes from Torreya grandis, assembly GCA_037957365.1. Classification (NCBI taxonomy): domain Eukaryota; kingdom Viridiplantae; phylum Streptophyta; class Pinopsida; order Cupressales; family Taxaceae; genus Torreya; species Torreya grandis. The sequence continues at coordinate 1,294,698 of JARHVA010004938.1, forward strand.
TTAGTCAACTTAAGTTCATTATTACCTTAACACATCTTCAAAACATATTAGGTTCATTAGTACCTTCTTAGTCATATCTATTATTCATTTACAATCCTATTTTTTCACAATTTTTAGTCTATAAAATTGTAACCCTATAGTGAATTAGATCAAATATATCAACATAGTTTTATAGATTTCATTACTCTCTAAGAGAATCTATCAACCTATTTAAATGTGTTCTTTTATGTCTTACTTTAATATAAAACATTGACCCTGTTGATTTTGTTCTATATTATTTACATATAGGGTCACCTAAATTGACTTTGTACTCTTCAAACAAAGAAATTAACCTATCATGTTAGTAATTAATTAACTTTTAATTTTTTTTTCTTTATTTCTTAGTGCAACACACAAACTAAATAGGAGGTTTTAAATTTATTTATTTAGTCTCACTATATTTTTTCTTTCACACACTTTCAAACCACATAACATCAAAAAACATTAAACAAATTCTACCCAAGGTCTACCTACTTGGATTTCATCACCAAGGGGGAAACTAACTTGGATTTATGGCTAAGTATAAATACTTGTTGGATGTTATACATTGGAAAATCATCCAATGACCTTATCATCGTGGGATTGTCAAGTGAAGGGGTAGGAAACAATACCAAGCTAGTCCCATCATGAATAAAGATCCCTTTTAGCCTTAACTACCTAAGACCATCCTTATATTAATTTTTAGTTCCTTATTATAGACAAATCTATATCACATTTATTTCAAAAATTATTATAACTTAAAACATTTAGGAATGACCACTTGGGTTAGCATTTATATTATTTTTGATTGATCTCTGATAATTATATATTCTACTAAAAAATTTATATCAACAAACATTGGAGTAAGGTTGTGCTGTGTTCCACAACTAAACTGACATGATTGATATAGTTGTTTGTGTGTCTATTTAAAATATTTCACAAAATAAAACTAGATTATCTAAATTAATAATTATCAACACCTATCTCTACATTTAGCACATAATCCATTCACTTGAGTGTGTCCATTGTAGTCTCTATTTACCCATAGAACATAGTAATTCTAATCAACCCAGTCTCTTAAAGATTACTTTCTCTGATTCCCTTAAACACATAATTGACCTATCTAACTATGCATCTTTCAGGCTCTCTTAGTTTACCATCTATATAATACAATCAATTAGTTTGATTGGGTCTTTTTTAGCCAATTATATTTGTTTTCCTACAAGACAATACTGATTGGTTTCACCTTATATCCTACCAGTTGATCTTCATTTTTACCAATTTTTTAATCTATATCCTTCATCATGAATTTATTGTTTGAGGATAATAAATAATTGAATAAATCAAACATGATTATTTTTACCAACCCCAATAGGTTCCCTAAGACACATCTTGTGGTACCCACCATGGATCAAAGCAATATCCATGTAGCCACTCATACTACCAACTATGGGACTCCTCCCCATTCATCCTCAATACTCAACCCCTTATTTTCTTTATAATATGAGCATGATCTTGAATACACCATTAAAATGCTTTTCTAAATTAATTAAAACCCTTGAAATAGAGGAAAATATCATATAACCATATATAATCTCATGATGGGGCCTCATATAAGAGAACCCCATTCACCTTACCCTACCATTTCCCATAGATTTTGGGGAACTCATTTATTTGCATCGTAATATTTAACCTCTATAATTTATCTTTCCCACACCATGAAATTATCTTATATATATTATTCAACCTTCATGCCAAGTATTTCTACCAATATGGTAAGCTCAACATCTAGTGGTCCTCTTAAAAACACCCAAATCCTCAACCATGCTACCAATGATTATTTTGTTACCAATGATTATATGTATACCAATGCTACTTTTTAAAAAAAATTACACTATTGTGATGTATGATACTACCTCATATCACACCCATAATTAATATAAAGATCCTAAAACCTCCCATAATACTTATGCATCACATGTTTCCCCCACTAATCAAAATATTGCTCAAAATAATCAACTTCTCTTACAATTATTTAAAACTAAATGTATACTTTAAAACCCTAATTCATAGTTTTGGAAGTATAAATAATGAGATGGGAGTGAATAATTTTCCTTGAAAACAATCCTTCAATTTCACTTAACATCCATGTAGCATTTGTTCACATACATACATTATTAACCAATGCCTACACAAGCATCTATGAAAGAAAAAGCATAAGAACACATGATATATGTAGGAAAACCTCTTGGGGGATAAAAAAAAATTATACATATATTTTAATATAGTCATATAATCAATGAATTAAAATTTTAGTGAGGCATGAACCCCACAAGGAGCACCACACCCTAACTAATCAAATAATAACTCAACTATTCCTTTAACAAGCACCAACTTGAAAGGAGGAACCAAACCCCTTGGTAACTCAAAACCAAATAAGATACATTGAATATATGATCATGTTAGGAACTTGGAGTATAATTGATTACTTTTATATAAGCAAATAAACATGGAATTGAACTATAAGTAATAAGTAACTAGAAATATGAAATAGAAAATAATAGGAGATACAAGAAACAACCAATCTTGTACTAAACTCTTCCAAAATACAATGAAGAAATCACACTCTTCCCACACCTCTTGGGTGTACAATATTTCTCTCAAGAGTTCTCTCTCTCAATTAATTACAATCAATTCAATAACCGAGTTGTTATTCCCTTGCTTCAACTAATCTTCTTGATCTTGCACCTTGTAGATCTAATTGACCTTGCTTACTTGCTTGCTTGGATAATTATAATACATGCCCCCATGGGTCTCTTAAATAGGATCCAAGGCATAAAATAATTAGACTTCCCAATTACAATAATTAAAAACAAAGACTCAAGACTAATATTAGTCTTTACATGCAAACACTCTGTCTGTCCTAAAATTAGAAAAAATCTAATTCTAAAAATGCATGCAAACGCACATGCACACATAGGTGATCAATGCCGGTCACTGTCAGTTTGCATATGATTGACGTCAGCTAATCCCTGACCGATGCCAGTCAGATCTGATCCATGCCTGACCAATGTCAGTGATACTGCCAATGTCAGTGACTGTGTTAGTCCAACAACCTTTGCATGAATTAAATAGTGAAGCTTTTAGCTCCACAACTCAACAATCTCACACTTGGAGATAAACAGCTGCACCTGTACCTATATAGCAACATCCTCTATCTTGTTTCTCTGGCTTGTTTCTCCCTCTTTAATTTCAATCTTGAAGACCAATAAAAGTTGAATGAAGATTCAACTTCTCTTTTGTTACCGACTTTGTTAACATATCTGCAGGGTTCTTATCTGTATGGATCTTTTCCAGCTTCAACTATCCATCCTCCAATACCTATCTAATGAAGTGGTACCTAAGTTGTATATGTTTGGTTCTTGAATGAAAGGCTGAATTCTTTGCCAAATGAATTACACTTTGACTATCACTGTACAATCTGTAACTCTCTTACTCCTTTCCCAAGTCTTCCATGAATTGTGTCATCCATATCATTTCTTTGCTAGCCTCTATGACTGTAATGTATTCTACCTCTGTAGTAGATAAGGCAACAACTTTCTACAACTTTGAAATCTAGCTAACCACCGTTCCACCAACAGTGAACACATATCCTATGGTGCTTCTCCTGCCATCTAAGTCACTTGCCATATCCGAATCTACATACCCATGTAGAGAAGTTCTTGACCCTGCATAGCATAAATACCTACTACTGGTCCCTCTCAGATATTTGAGAATCCACTGAACTGCTTTCCAGTGTTCCTTTCTTGGATTGGCCATAAACTTGCTGACAACTCCCACTGCTTGGGCAATATCAGGTCTAGTACATACCATTACATACATCAAGCTCCTAACTACTGAAGCATATGGAAATTTTCTCATGTACTCAACCTCATCATGTGATTTAGGACACTATTCTTTGCTCAACTTGAAGTGTCCAGCCATAGGTGTGCTTACCGGTTTTGCATCCTACATATTGAACCTCTCCAACACCTTGTTCACATAATCCTCTTGAGACAAAATCAGCATGTGATTTTTCCTATCTCTCTTAATATTCATGCCAAGGATTTTCTTTGCTGATCCTAAATCCTTCATAGAAAATGTGTGAGCTGATTTTACCTTTAGCTCAGTAATTACCTGCATGTGTAAACCTGCAATAAGCATATCATCTACATATAGCAGCAGGATAATATAACTACCATTATCTAATGTGTTAAAATAAACACAATGGTTAGATTGACATATACTAAAGCCATGCTCTGTCATAAACCTGTCAAACCTCAAATACCATTATCTTGGAGCTTGCTTAAGACCATATAAGCTTTTCTTCAACCTGCACACAAGTTTCTCCTTACCTTTGACCTCAAAACCTTCTGGGTGATCCATATATATTTCTTCATCCAAATCTCCATGAAGAAATGCTATCTTAACATCAAGCTGCTCAAGATGCAAATCCTCAATAGCAACTAAAGACAATACAGTCTGAATAAAATTCATCTTTACTACAAGAGAAAAGATTTCACCAAAGTCAATACCTAGTTTCTGTGCAAATCTCTTTACTACCAACCTGGCCTTATGTCTCATTTATCCATTCTCTCCTTCATTTAACCTGTACACCCATTTATTTTTTAGTGCTTTCTTTCTGGCTAGCAACTCAACCAAATCCCACATTTGGTTCTTTTCCAAGGAATCAATTTCCTCATTCATGCCATGATCCCACTATTTCCTAGATTCCACCTGCATTGCCTCATCAAAACTTTCTGGTTCTCCACCATCAGTGAGCAACATGTAGTATAAAGAAGGGGAATAATGAGTTGGAGGTTTACTTACCCTTTTAGTCCTCCTTATGGGCATTTGAGACTCATTTACAACTTGATGTCTGTCCAAATTCTCTGTCAATGACCGATCTTTGTCAACTCTCCATCTGCACTTGACCGACGTCGATTCCACCTAACTGACATGACCGACATCGATTACTGTCTGACCAACATCAATTTTTGCTTGATCGTCGATGTTAGTTACCTGACCAACATCGGTCTTTGTGTTTTCTTGTGAGTGATGATTTTTATCTGTGAGCTCATTTTGGATCATTACCTCATCCAAATCAAGATTGCCCTGCTCAGAATTATTCAGCCTCTTGAGCTGACCACTGTACATCACCTTCTCATTTAAAAATAAATCATGGCTTCTAATAATTTTGTTAGTTTCTAAATTCCACAATCAGAATCCAAAATCTCCAAAGCCATAACCAATGAAAGTGCACTGCATAGATTTAGCATCCAGCTTATTTCTATTTTCTTTATCAACATGCACAAAAGCTTCAGAACCAAAAAATCTAAGAAATGAAAGATCTACCTTTTTACCTGTCTAAGCCTCTTTTGGAATTCCACCATCCAGAGCAGTAGAAAGTCCTCTGTTAATCAGGTAAACTACATTATCTACAGCTTCTACCCAAAAATTTAAGGGCAAACCAGCATGCAACCTCATACTCCATGCACACTCCATTATTGTTCTATTCATCCTTTCAGCAACTCCATTTTGTTGAGGTGTCCTTGGAACCATATTTTCCATATGCATTCCACTCATAGAATAGTAACTATTGAATTTATTGCTGCATTACTCACCACCATTGTCAGATCTAAGGCACTTCAATCTCAAACTTGTTTCATTCTCAACCAAATCTTTTCATTTCTTAAATGTGTCAAAAACATCAAATTTCCTCTTTATGCAATAAACCCATACCTTTTTTGTAGCATCATCAATGAAAGAAACATAATACTGTGTTCCTCCAATAGAAGCTACCTTAGCTGGTCCCCACATGTCTATGTGAACAAGCTCCAACTTGTGCTTCTTCTTTGTTGACCCAGTCTTGAGAAACCTTACTTTCTTCTATTTCCTAAAAATACAGTGCTCACAAAAATCTAGATCTATGCTTTTCAAATCTGAAAGATTACCTTTTAACTTAAGAACATTCATTCCCTTCTCACTCATGTGACTAAGCCTATAGTGCCACAACTTTTCATCTACATCTGAAGTAGATAAAATAGAAGGAGAATAATCTGTAACACAAGTAGATAGATAAAGTGTACCTACTCTCTTACCTATTGATAATACAAATGCACCCTTGGAAACTTTCCAAGATTCTGCTGTGAGAGTTACTGTGCAACCCTCATCACCCAACTTCCCTGTAGAAATCAAATTCCTCTTCAAGATGGGTACATGCATGACATCTTTTAACACTCATGTGTTGCCATTCTACAATTTCAGCTGCACTTTTCCATTGCCAACAATTTGACAAGGCTCACCATCCCCTAAATAAACTTTTCCAAAATCTCCATGGACATAATCATTGAAAAATTCTCTATTTGGGGTTCCATGAAAAGAAGCACCAAAATCTAAAACCCATGATTGTACTTGACTATCCAAAGAAAATATAAGAGCATTTTGTGCAATAATACCTACAACATTTGCTTCTTTATTACCTTCATGCTGATTTTCTTTGTTATCCTTCAACCAACAGTCTTTCTTTACATGCCCTTTCTTTCCACAATTCTAGTAGATTATACCTCCATTTCTAGATTTGGATCTCCTTCCCATATTTGACCTTGATTTCCTTTGCTTGCCCTTCTCTCTTTGTCTTCCCCTGCTTTCAATACTTAAAGTATTACCTGATGTTTCCCTTGTGCTTTTCCTGTGAATTTCTTCATTCAAGATTACACTAGCAACATCTTCAACTTTCAAGATATTTGAAGTAGATGCAGTATTGCTAACTGCCATTACCAAACTGTGCTAGCTTTTAGGTAAAGAGCATAAGATTAAGAGAGCCTTAATTTCATCATCAAAAACTATTTCAACTGAATTTAACTGATTTACAATTTCATGGAAATCATTAAGATGACTATATACAGATCCACCTTCCTGCATTTACAAACTAAATAATTGCTTCATAAGATATACCTTATTCAAAGCTGAGGGTTTTTCATATAAGTTTTCCAGAGTATCCATTAACTCTACCATTGTCTTTGGCTGTGATAAATTAGAAATCACAGAAGATGCCAGGCTTAACCTTATAGATCTAAGAGCCTTTCTATCAAGAAAATTCTATTATTCATCTTGCATATCTATGGGCTTGCATGCAACCCCACCCAATGGTAAAAATAGATCTTTTTGATATAGATAATCTTCTATCTGCATCCTCCATAATTGATAATTCTTGCCATTGAATTTCTCCATTCTTAGTTTACTTTCTTCTGCCATTGCTTTGCTCCCACTCAATCAAAAACCCCTGTGAGTGACCTATAATCAACAAACACTAACCCACTCTACCACTTGTTAGTGATCCTACCTCTGATACCAACTGTTAGGAACTTGGAGTACAATTGATTACTTTTGTATAAGCAACTAAACACGGAATTGAACCAAAAGTAATAAGTAACTAGAAATATGAAATAACAAATAATAAGAGATACAAGAAACAACCAATCTTGTATTAAACTCTTCCATAATACAATGAAGAAATCACACTCTTCCCACACCTCTTGGGTGTACAGTATTTCTCTCAAGAGTTCTCTCTCTCAATCAATTACAATCAACTTAATAACTGAGTTGTTATTCCCTTGCTTCAGCTGATCTTCTTGATCTTCACCTTGCAGATCTAATTGACCTTGCTTACTTGCTTGCTTGGATAATTACAATACATTCCCCCATGGGTCTCTTAAATAGGATCCAAGGCATACAATAATTAGA
>JARHVA010004938.1:1305000-1350000 GCA_037957365.1 Torreya grandis
AATGAGCATAGGAAAATCCTTCTCGGGTTAATAACACCTCATTCTATGCACATAAAAATACTCAACACCAAATTTCATGATTTTTGCTTCAACATTTGACCTAAAAATTGATCAAAAATATTAACACAAAATTTCAAAATTATTAAAATTCTCTTAATATCTATGGCACCCTTGGAACTGAATTTGAACCCTCATTAGGTCACACTAGGTTTCTTTTCACACTAAGACTTGAACTACTTTTCATACTTAGACCTTGATCATATCTTGAAACCTATTGTACTATTATCAAAACCTCATCATCATGTCATAAAATATCATACCATGTTCACACACTAAAAAACTTATTCATACAAATATCATACATCCCATCTCATCATGCTATCAGGTATGTGACTTCTCACTAGGTCTCTTCCTGCAAGGACTAAGCCTCAAAATTTACCTTGGAACTCATCTAAAGGATTATTTTCTTATATATCATGTTTACATATATTTATAAACTCTATCATGCCTATACTGGCACAATTCACCAAGATTTACTATGCTTCATGCATACACCTTCTCTTAGGGATAGACTAGTCTTCTCAAGACACCTAGTTCTCAAAGATTTGGATTCAAACAAGCTTGATCTCAATGATGCCACCCAAGAACATTATTCAATCAAGATTCTATAAATACAAGGTTAATATTAATTATTTTATGATATTTTCACATCAGAACATTATTCCAATACCTCATATCAAACTTAAAGACTACTAAACCATGCTCATGATATGACAATACACCTTAACACTAGTACTCAATAGTAGCTTACCTTGTATAATGATCTTAATCTTTTCATGACATTAGCCTCAGAGGAATTACCAGGTTGGATTCAAAATTTCTCTTATAATAAGACTTATTTGTCACATACCATTTCACCATGCATGTCCTCGACTCTGACCTTGACATTAATGACATCCATCTTGACTTTGCCATCAATGACAATAATAATTCTTCAACATCAAAAATAAGAACATACCTCAATAATATCCCCCTTTGTCATTGATGGAAAAAAATTATACAAATCTTATCATTCACAACTCCCCAAACTGGATCTTCTTGAAATTGATCTTTCTCTCAAACTAGAACTTTATCCCCCTTTGACATTAATGAGAAAGGGTCATTTTATTAGTAATTATCTGATCCTTGGACCTATAAAAACACACCTTTCCTTTCCAAACAAATTCATTATCAATTTTTGATAAAAACTCAACATAGATTAGGATCACCTACCTATTCTTAAATAATGATTGGCTCCCCTTATTTTTATGAGATAATTATAAATTATCAAGACTATGACTTGGTTTGATCAATTCATCATACAAACTCTTTGTGACCTATCTCTTGTGATCAAACCTAAAATAGACTCTTGATTGAACCTTGGATTTGAATGTCAACAAAAAACATAAAAATCTCCCTAAGACCAAGTATCCTTTATACATCTACTCACTAGTTGAGTACATCTATGAAGCCTAATGGAGTCACCTATTCTCTCTTGAGTAATAAAATAACATAAAATTAGGAGATTCCTAGATATCCATGTCCTTAATAAATTGAAATTTCTTCATGATCCTTTTAAACTTTAATTCTTCAATCTGTATTTGAACACCATCATGACCTGGTCTATTTGACTTGAATTTTTCATCCACAATATAATCTAATGGGGAGAATTCTTGACATTCCTTTGCATTTGAACTATGCTCCACCATGGAAAATAGTTCACTTGGACTTCCAAACTGGTCATTATTCACCTTATATACCTTTGGTTTCCACTCACTGTCTTGTCTTCTTTATTTCATTCTAGGGGTCTCAACTTTCTTGTTTTGGCTTGAGAATACATTATTACAGTACTTTACAATATGACCAACCTTTTGACAATTAAAACACACTAATCCTCTTTATGGAAACACACCATGATTCATACCTCTTGATTGATGACTCTATTCATAGTTCCATGCTTATTCATTCTTGGAGGGCCTTCTATAATGCCTTGCTCTATAACCAAATTGGTTAGATGAATACCAATAACCATTGAAAGGGTTTACATACCTTATAGTATTAGGTTACCTAATAGTATTATCATTAATTTTTCCAACACCCTCATTATTTTATTGATCATTAACTTTCTTGATCATATTAGTGTTCTTCTTTTGGTCTCTATTAAAATTAAGGCCTATTTTATCAATAACAGTCTTTTGACTACTCAGAATGTTATCTAGATCATTGGTACTTTTTTAAAACTTCACAAAAAACTTCATCTTATTTAATGCCTGATTCAACTCAGATCTCTAGTAATATACAATAGTTACATACCTTACACATTCTTCTTCTTTATCCTTTAGTCTTGCAATCACATTCTCTATTTGAGTCTCTACTTGTTTGACTATTTCCACTTGTTCCTTGGAGTTGTTGCTTAGTCTAACTTCAAATAAGCTGATTTGATCCTCATATTATTTGATGGGGGACCTCATCAATTTTATTATTCACCATATTTATTTCTTAAATATTATTCATTAACTCAGCCTCAAAATCCACCTGATCTTCTTCTTCATCTGAATCACCAATAACACCTCTAATCTATATGGACTCTTCTTGATTTGAATGACTTGTTTCCTTAGCCATGAAGATAAATTTATTGAAATTAGGACCATCACCTTTATGGTTAATATTATAATAACTAATTTCACTCTCATTATATGAGCTTAAATATTTATTGGTGTAAAGGCTTCTTTTGTTATTAAAAAACTTCTTATCATCATATCTTCTAAAGTTTTTTATGTTCTTATTAGACCTATAGGATTTTTTACCATCATCATGACCTTAATCATCCTTTTACTTATGTTTATGATGTAATTTATTATAAAAATTTCTAATATATCCATAATTAAATCATTTAAAAGGTATCTCACCCTTGTATATACTTGAACATGTCTTCAACTTTCTTTCAAACATAGCTGTCAACTCATCATCATCAATATCAAATTCATCATCATATTTGACTTTATTGCTTTGTGTATTATTCTCCTTTAGCTTATTTTATTCCTTGAAAGTAACTTCTTTATTTTTAGGTCTTCCTTCCCTTGTCCTCATCTCATAAGCTATTAGGGTGTCATGAAGTCCATCAATCTCTATCTTGTCTAGATGTTGCATCTCTTCAACAATAGATACTTTAGAATTAAACTTGGCAGTTAGAGATCTCAAATTTTTTAACAATATTAGAATCTTTTAATTATTCACCTAGGCATCTTAAGATGTTGACCACTTCATCAACCCTCAATAAGTAGGCTATAATGGTCTCATATTTAGGATTTCAAACTATCTTCTATGGGTTTGCAACTTATCCAACTTGACCTTAGAATATCCTTCATGGATAGTCTTAAAAATTTTCCCACATTTATTTGGAATATATATAGTGCATCACCTTCATATGTTTTACCTCTAATAGGCCACAACTAATACCATTCATTTCTTTTGAATTATTATCACTAACTTTCTTGCCTACTACATTTGTAGGAGAAATAAGGGGTGAAGTATATCCATATAAAACTAATTGAAAAACATATTAAATTGAGACATAAAATATTTCTTCATATTTACACTCCAAAAATCATAATAGGATATATTAAACAATGGAGCCTTACTTGTACATAAACCACCTTGTGCTTGACAAGCCATCTTTGCCTGCTTAGGATCTCCTTTAGGTTATTAGGAATCCTTAAAAGGACCTGATATAATAAAAAATGTTGGAAATATAGATAATAAGAGGGGGAGTTTAATAAATTTCCTTAAAAAAATAATTCAATTTCACTTAACATACGTGTAGCATTCATTCACATACATATATTAATTAATGCATACACAAGCATATGTGAAAGTAAACAACATAAGAACACATGATATATGTGGGAAACCCTCTTTGGGGATAAAATACAATAATACACATATTTGAATATATTCTTATAAGTAATTAATCAAACTTTTAGTGAGGCACCAACTTCACAAGGAGTACCAACCCCTCACTAGGCAAGCACCAACTCAAATAGTCCTTTAACAAGCACCAACTTGCAAAGAGGAACCAACCCATAGGCAACTCAGAACTAACTTAGATACCTTGAATATATGATAACCCTTGAACATTTTTTCTTATTCAATTAAATATTACCACCTTTTTCTCTTCTCACTCTTCTATCTCTCTCAAACAACCTATTAGGCCTTCTCGCTCAACTAGCCTTTTCCTTGGCATAATTAGGTCATATGACCTTGATAATCACCTATAGAGACATAATTATATATTAATTAATTATTAAAAATAGATATATTTTGGTCTTAATCCCTTTACCTAGTTTCCAAAACTCTATATCATTCACTCATTCTCTTAATATTCTAACTAGTCAATTAGGCCTATTAGATCTTCTCTTTATACTTGACTCTTGATCTTACACATTTTGGTCAGAAAAAACCCATTAAATAATTGGATAAAAATTATAATAGATCAAAAAATATGTTTCATAAGTGAAAAAATCATTACATAGGTTGGTCATTACCCTTAAGGGCCAAAACCACTATTAGGCCTAATAGAGACCTAATGCAATTAGGCCTTCTCAAAGCACACATTTCTATTTGACCACGTTGGAGAGTTATGACCCTAAAAAAATGATTAAAAATTTAATAAATTATTAAATTATACCAATTATAAGATAAAATTTTGTCCTCAACACCATTTATATAATTTCACTCCTTGGACCACACAATTAGGTCTACTCACAATTAGGCCTTCTCATTGCTAGAAAGTTTGTCATGAAAATATGGAGCATACACTCAAATTTTCCACATAAAAAAATAAAAAACACAACTTTATAAAACATGAATTACCTCAGGGTAATCACCATGTTAATTTCATTTTACCAAATAGGTTAGAATACCTCAAACCAACCAACTTCATATGCTCACTTAGAACGACACACATGCCTTAAGAACCCAGTCAACAACATTTAAATTTTCACACCTTCATAGGAATTTATCATGAAGAAAAATATATTAAAATAAATATTTTATACCTATATAAAAAATTAATGTGAATTTTATTCTTAAAATATATGCAAAAATATTTAGGAACATCATTCTCACTCATACACAAAAAACTACTTGTAGCTCCAAAAACACAATCATGAAAACTAAGCCTTATAAAACCTATGGGAACACTTTATGAATATTAAAATGTTTTTATATGATACTTAATAATACATATGACATTTTTTAATGGATATATTACATGATTTAATGTCAATATTGGTCGTAAAGACCAATCTCATGTCTTCACCCTACACATACCTCACTGTGTTAGACATGTCACTTTAAGAACAAATTTTTGCTTATTTTTGTTCATCACCAAAACATATATTAAATTAAAAAATGTGATATATGTATTTATAAATTACCCCATGCATTTTGATCCATCCCTAATCCACTGTAGCCAATCCCTAATCTCATTCTCACTTCTACCTAGTTTTCTCACTATATTGCTCATTAGGCCTATTTAACGATAGGTAAAATTACATGACAAGTTTAGAATATTTAAGGTTTGAAAAATAATCATAAAATTACATGGGAAAAAAAAAAAGTCTCTCACATAATACTCTAACCATTTGCATGTTTTGACCTGGCCAACCCTGCCTGTTACATCAAAATTATGAAAAATAAGGGGTTTCCTGTAGCTTCCACTCACTCTTCTAACAAAAAAACCACATGGATAAGACTATAATAGTAATATAAATTTCACAAACATGAAACTAGGTAAACCAAACCATTCTAAGCCATATCCAATAATATCTTTCATATTGGGTCATAGTGAGGGTTTTAGGAGGGTTTAGACTACCTTTCATTCTTAACAATCATTCATAAAGGATTTCCCATAAAATAAAGAAACAATGCCATGAAATTAAATATAATAAAATTCCAAAAATTCCATAAATTTATTAATATCTCATGCAAAGTTTGAATGTGTCAATGAGCATAATAAAATCCTTCTCGGTTATACAACACCTCATCTTGTGCACGTAGAAAACCTCAAAACCAAATTTCATGCTTTATCCTTTAGTATTTGACATAAAAATTGGTAAAAAATATTCATAAAACCTTTCAAACCTATTAAAATTATCCTAATATAATTTTTACATTGGAAACAGATCTTTATCCATGATTAGGGCACACTAGGTCTCTTTGAATACTAGGCCTTGAACTACCAGTCATACTTAGATCTTGATCATATCCTAAAACCTATTTTAATATTCTCAAAACCTAATACTCATGTCATAAAACATCATACCATTCTCATAAACTACAAAAAATATTCATATAAGTCTCATACTACTCATCTCATCATGCTACCAGGCCTGTGTCTTCTCAATAGGTCTCCATGTAAGGACTAAGCCTCAAAACTAACCTTGGAACTAATTTGAAGGTTTATTTGCTTCTTGATAATGTTTACAAATATTTATACATTTTATCATTCCTTTATTGACATAATTCACCAATATTTACTATGATGCATGCATACACATTCTCTTAGGGCTAGACTAGGATTCTCAAGACACCTACTACTTAAAGATTTGGACTCAAACAGATAGCTCTCAATGATGCCACACAAGAACATTATTTATTAAATTTTATCTAAAGGAAAGACTATTCTTAATAGTTTTATGAGATTTTTACATCACAACATTGTGCCAATACCTCATACATAACTTAAAAACTGCTAAACCATGCTCATGATATGATAATCCACCACAAGATTAGTAATCAATAGTAGCTTACCTTGTATCATGATCTTGATCTTGTCATGCTATCAACCTCAAAGTAATTATTAGGTTTCCTTCAAATTCTCTCTTAATAGAGAGACAATAGGTTGACTTCAAATTTTATCTTGTCATTAGACTTCTTTGTCACATACCATTTGACCATGCATGGCTTCAACTCTAACCTTGAAATTAATGACATAAATCTTAAATTTGACATAAATGATAATAATAATTCCTCAACATAAACAATAGGAACATACCTCAAAATCTAGGAGATATTGCAACACTACACACCTATATCTAATAATACTCTTATAGGTTATGATGAATGGGATCCTATTGTAGAATTTTCCCATCTCACATCTCAAATAATTTTCTTAGAAATAATGAGAACTTATTCACATCATAAAAACTACATAATTTAAATTTTTTTCAAATTGAATATCCCTCATCCTCCTATAGGATGTGAAGCTACCTTATCAAGATCCTAAGATATTATACTTCAACAACACAAAGAGATGTCCTTTCATGTTGATGAAAACATGGATAATTCTCTCTCACTTATTCTCCCTATCACTTCCATGATTCCAAATGAGATATTTCTTCATGAATATTATCCTCCTTTATTCATTAGCATTCAAATAGGAGATATCCAAATTAATCATGCTTTAATTTATGAAGGTTCATGCATTTGTGTTGCCTCCCTTGACTTCATTGAGACACATTAATATTATGAATACAACCTTAAATATACATGTAGTACATATCAAGGATATGATAGAAATAAAATGCCTCTTCTTGATTGTGTTTGGCTTCACCATTCATCTTATTATTATCCATGTGAAAGTTATTCTCTTTAACTTTTCACTTTGTTATAGTATCTTACTCGATCAGCCTTGGACTCATCATATGAGAGAAATAGATTCATATTTATGCTAACTTGTCAAATTACCTCATAATGGAGATATGTATAAGATTAAAGGGAACATGAACCCTTGAAATTTTCAAAAATTCTAAGAATGTAGTATATTTAAAATACCTACCCTTAAAACCTTACCTAGTGTCCCATTTTAGAATACCAACACCTAAACTATCCTATTATCTCCATTGGAGGTTATATGAGACCTTGAATTAATTCAAAATATTCCACCTAACCTCTTAGACTCTGATGATGATGATGAGCTAAATGAGATAAGCCTCAAGATCAAAACCTCTAATCTTCACCCTCACATCATCTCCCAACTTCCTCCTTATCTTAACCTCAATCCTATCATCTACCTTCTAACAACATACCTATTATCTTAACCACAACCAAACCCTCCATTCATAATGATTCTTCTAATGACAAAGTCATTTCTACTTGTACCATTAACTTGCATACACCTGACTATGATGACAATTATTCTATAGACAACCCATTCTTGACCGAATTCATCCAAGCTATAAATTCCAAATTTCCTCTATATCAATCTTATTTATTTTAATTTTTTCATTCTTCTTATATCATTTTTTTATTTTATATCACATAATACTAGTTTCTCCACTAATTTTTATAGGGTATATATAAATCACTCACATGGTATGCCTCTAGTCATAACAGAACCCTTTAAGAGTATGCCCATGGATCATGCCATTATATGACCTTATGGTTTTTATAGATACCATGAACCTTATATTCTAATTCGTATAGAGATTCTACCTAGTGTGTTTAGACCCATTATAAATCTATTTATACCTATCGATGAGCCTAGTCTAGTTTCTACTCTAGCTTCCACCTTCCTTGGTGATGGACTTATTCCATTACCATAACTTGATCCCTTTATGACACAAAGGTTGATAAACCTTATTATGGTATTTACTAATTTTCTTGTCATTAGACCAAAGATTTTGATTTATATCAATAGCCACAGGCTTATCCTTCTTCCCCTTTAGCTAGTAGACCCCCACAATATACCAATAAACATATTTGTTGTTTTAATATTAAAAATAACCAAATTCATACCCACTTCCAAAAACCTAGGTAGTATATTGACACATTTCACCCAACCATTGCTTAACCCAAAGATAAGGACATATCTCCTCCTAAGCTATTACCTTAGTATATACTTAAATAGGGGGAAGTATATTATCTTTTAAATTAATGTAGAACAAATCATATTGATTTATTTAGAGTGCTTGAGCATCATATTTATTATTTACCAAAGTCAACACTAGCATAACTAATTCCTCATCCTATAGGTCACCCACACAAGAAGGTTCCTCCTTTTTTGTTTATGGCACTTCCTTTTATCTTCATAGATATTATTCCCATTGAGACATCCATTCCTCACCTTAAGTATAACACACAAGATATACCACTTGATAATTAATATTTATCAGCTAAAACTACCTTTTTAGTTGAGATGATATGTAAGGAAGTCTTTGCACAACTTTCTATGAATATTGATGAGACTTTGGCTAGTGTTAGAGTTGAGCTTCACATAGATGTTTCAGATGTTATGGATAATATTTGTGGTCAAATATATTAGTATTTATAAAAAAAAACATGGTTTTATTACACATTATTATATTTTATGGTTTGGACTGGATTTTATGATCCCTTTTTATATCTTTTATATACTTGATTATATGTCAAATTTTATTTCACTTATCTATTTTACATGGATCATTATATTATGCTTTATGTGTTTTATATGGATTCATTTTAATTCACTTTTATTATGGATTATTATCATTATTTTCATGAATGTAAACTTATGTTTATTATTTCACTTCTTTCATGTATTCTTTTATAATGACTGTTTATTATCTTATTACACTAAAAAAATAGATAATTACTATTTTGACTTGGTTATACAACCTTGATTTCCTTATTATTATATCTCTAACATATGATCAATTAAAAAATAATAATTCTCATTTTACTAATACCATACACCTATATATTTTGATATTCCTTTCTTCCCTTATTTCCCTTTTCACATACTAAGCATACATATAGTTGAAACTTTATATTACGTATTGGTTCATAGGTAAGCCTAAGTGTTTAATCAATCATATCTATGGTTACTTAGTCTCATTTAAACCAAGTTTAAATCTCATTCATGTCAATCATTTTTATCACTCAGTTAGTTATTCCAAATCCATATGGAGGAGGAATCATAAAATCCATATAAAATTTAAAATCTAAATCATTTCAAGAAAAGGCAATGATTCAAAAGGAAACATAGAATTCAAAAGTCTAATCACACCAAAAGATATGATTCATAACACAAATATTATTCCTAATCAATGCTCAAAATATGTATTTGGCATTATGATAGAATTGAGGTACATTGGGGTGAGGTAGGCCAATAGACTAGGATATTAGAACAAAAAAATCTATAAGTGCTACCTACTTTCTCACACAAGTACCCAATCTTCATAAAAGATTGACAATTCTATAGGAGGTCCTAAGGAATAGGGAGCATGTTCTGGGAAAGTAGGTCCATTACACTTTACTTATTCTTAAAAACTTCACGAGTTGATCTTAGTATCTCACCTATCTACATATACAACTTTGTGATTATTGTTAGCAAGTATCCTTTGTATTTTGATTGTCACTAGACTCTTAGCATCTCTCCTTTTTACTTATTATGCCTCATGTATACTAAGGTTTTTATCATATATCCATATGTCATGATTTTTAAAATTCTTATTTCATTAAAAAAATCATAATATTTTACCTTTACAAATATTATTTTTTTAATTGATCATTTCCCCTAAGGTTTCCTTTTATGAGTTTTAGTGTAAGACCATGGATAGGACTAGGATCTCCTCACAAATTACCACAATAAAACATTTCCCTATTTTCCCCCCTTATTACCATTCACCTCATTGGTTTTCACCTTGTGATTTGTAGTTTAGGACCATGGATAGGAGTAGTATATCCTCATAAATTATCACATCAAAATGTTTTTAAAACTATTCCCACAGTTATTTCCACCTCATTGGTATTACCTTTATGAGTTGCAATGTAAGACCTTGGATAGGACTAGGCCCTCCACAAAAAATATTAAAATTACCAATCATTATTATAACCAAGTCACAATAAAATTACAAGCTTCAAATTTGAGACATTTTGTGTTACATTATGATTTACACATCAATGACATACTTCCCATCTTGATTTAGTACATTTTATGCTTACTTCATAAACACTTAACATTTATCTTCATGTTTTCTAATTTCATGCATGTTTACACCTATCTTATTAAATTTATAATACTTCTCATCTTTATTTAAGATGATTTATTAAATTTATTTATTATTATTATTATTATTATTATTATTATTATTATTATTATTATTATTATTATTATTATTATTATTATTATTATTATTATTATTATTATTATTATTATTTCATTTGGTTTTCACATGTTTTCCATTTTATTACAAATTTTCATAATTCACAATGTGATATAGTATGACTTTTATTTGTTTTAATTTGGTGTAAATATTTTTATATATGGTTTGAAAACATTTCTTACCTTTTACTTTACCATTTTATTTTATTTTATTTATTCATATTTTTTTACACATTTCCCATCATGGTATAGTGTGTATTACATTTTATGATTATATATACTTTTACAAATCATTTTGATTTTATTTTTAACCATGAATTTATGTATCACATAATGGTAGAAAACAAAAAATACATAACATATTTCCCATAGCATATCAAAAAAAATTTAATCACATGTGCTAGAAAGTAAATATATCCATACATCCATTAACATACAAGTACAAATCATAAACCACTAAATGTCTATATCAATATATATACCATGAGTTATTTTACAATACAAGTACAAAATACAATAGTTATAACTCTAAGGTTGTGCTCCATAATGCCTATCCTATGGCCTAGCCACATTGACCATGGATACCTATGACTAACTCCTATGAATAATGCACTATAATGAGGTCCTCTCAGATATCAAGCCATCAATCTAACCTTGTAGATTGGCCACCTAAGCCTACATGTATCCAATTGTTATAGTAGTCACCATATGAAAATATCACTTATATTATAAGGCCTACCAAGATAAAGGCTATCCCTATCCTATCCATGTAAGTTGTTGTGAACCATTTCCTCATACCTACAATTATTAATAAGCATCTCCTATTAGTCTAAACTAACTATCATAAGTTGGGGTCGATGGTACCATAGGATCAACAAAGGTGGATGACTCATATTATGATAACACCGTTATTGGATATTGATGAGGTGTCATGTGAGTTTGTATAATAATGATAAAGTGTGCTTAAATTTTCTTCAATGTTATTGCATAAGTTATTTAGTGTTTGACTTGGTGAGGAAGATGAAGGGTGTTATTAATGGTGTGGTCATGTTACAGAGATCTTATGATGTGTTATAAGTCCTTAGTGTGCTTATGGAAGTGAAAGGAATTCATCAGAGTAGTCATATGAATTTCTAGGTTCTCTTAGTCATCTTGACAAGATAAGGGTGAGTAAGTATATTGATGACATCAATGTTTGCATGTATGGTAGTGTCAAAAGGAAATGATCACATGGTGGTGTTCAAGTTTGAGCCTAGTTTATATGGTTCAAGTTTTAATCATGATGTTAGGGATAGGAAAAGATATCAAGGTGAAAATTTGGCCTTCTAGGTAGATTATAGTGTTTCTCATACTTAGCTAAATTTACAATATCAAGTAACCTTCATACAGGGCTACCAAATGTCAAAAAAATATTCAATCAGATCAAGGATCTAACATCAAGAATTTAATAGAGTAGATTAAGATATAATGGTGAGAACAAGGTCAATAAGTCAAAATAACTTGAGAATGAATCCATTGGTGACATGTGTCACAAACATGGATAATTGGTAGAAGATCTAATGGTGTGCCTTAAATTATGCAGAAGGAGATTTAGCGATGACCATGAGGTCAATAATTTAAAGGATTATTAGAAGGAATGAAGGGATGAAAAGTGAAATTAATTTAATAGAGTAAGGTATGAAGAAGGAATGTGGGGTTACCAAGTGGCATAAGCACATTAGTTGAATAAAGATTGACTATAGGCTACTCAAAAGGCACATAAGGTTTCTAAGTGGCAAAATCTCAGAAGAATAGATCAAAGATCAATGAACATTATTCATAGGTAAAAAACAAGAGAATATCAAAGAGATTGATGTAGTGTATTTTATCAAATTTATAGGGGTCATGAGATGAAGACACATGTCTGAAGCTTTTGCTTTACACAGTGACTGTTGGAATTTAAATTAACAAAGGAAAACCAATCTGTATTGTTTGAGATATAAATTTTGATTTTTGATGAGTTTGTTAGTGTTATAAAAATAAAGTTGTAAAGGAATCCAATATTCATCCATAAAAACTGGTTATAAGGTTTTAATGTCCATACATTGTAGTTATTGAGCTCCAAAGTTGATTGGGAGTTTGATAATATTTTGTAAGTGATCTAAGAAGGATGTTTGACTTTATATTTATAAGTTTTGGATGTTTCATGATGATTTATCAATTGAAAATTATTTTAGACTCCATGATGATAATATATGTGAATTTTGGAAGTTTTACTAGTCCATATTCAGTATGAACAAATGCTTAGACATTGACTATTTATTTGGTCAGGGTATTTTTGTGTATAAGACTAATATTTGGGTAGGTTTTGCATATATAGAAGAGTGTATTAATGAATGTAATCACCTTAAGGTGTCTTAAGGGTAATGTAGAGTAGACCTATGCATTTAGAGGTGGGATTGTGTTTCTAATTTGGTCAATGAAGTTTTAAAGGAGTGAATAGGTTTTCATGAGATTTATAAGGGCTACAAAAGCCTAATTGAAAGGTGTAGCCTCTTAAGGGTGACCCATGAATGATATGGCTGACCTATGAGGGTGGTATTGAGATAGTATATATCTTGAGGGTGGTATGGATTGAAGATAAAATTATGACCTACAGGTGCACCCAGAAGATTGAGATAGTATTGCACAAAGGACACTAATACCACTTTTATAAAAATGACACTATTATCAAATTATGGCACTAATATTTAGTAGAGTTTTTGATAGTGGGATCCATTTTATAACACATACAATATTCCATATCAATTTCTAGCACCTAGATCATCTGTATAAATTTTATCTAGATAAGTCATTACTCACACTATTTATTTATATTTATATAAAATTAAAATTTATTAAATTATATAAAAAATCAATGTCTATATTTATATCATATTATTTACCTAATTTAGTGTACTCAAATTTTTAACAAACATAATATTTACATACACTAGGTCTTAAAAGGTTTAAACATTTGGTAAACTTGAATGAATTTGATCACCACTCAAACCCCAACCATAGATGTTTCTATGGTTTGTATCCTTATTTTTCCTATTTTCATTAGTTACTTTAAGTTTTTAATATTTAATATATTCTATTTTAGCATCTCTATTTCAATTTTTTTACTACATGCCAACTAAAAAAGCCAATTCTCTTCCATTAAGAATAAGTACTAGGATAGGTTGTAATCATATTTAGCATATTTATATTCTTGTTATTCGAGCTCATACCATGGATAAGGGACCTGTTCTAAATATTGTTGAGCCTTCACACCCTATTTATGTGGATTTTAATGATAATGCATCTAAAGATGAGTAATGTAATCAAGATCAAGATGATAAAATAATGGGAATCATGACACTCTACCTTTAATTAATAATGACAATGTAATTTTGAATAAGGATGATATCATATTGAGCTTCATAGAACAACCCCTTGATCATGAAAAAAATTTACAAACCATAATGGAATTTAAGAATAAATCAAACAATGGTCAATATTCAACTCCCCCAATCAATAATATTTTTACACATTCAATGATAGTTAAACCTCTTTTGGTTAGTTCCTCCACTCTATATGTACAATCCCTTATGCACAAGGTTCATACACTATAGTCTAAGGTGTTACATCTTTAATAAGGAGTGACTAGGCCATCACATATCTTTGATTATAATGGTATCTTACATATTACTTTATCACATCACATAGCGGTAACTCCATTTCCATCTAGATTCAGACACCTAAGATTACATTGTATGATGGTAAGGATGATCTAAAGCACCATATTCAAGATTTTCACACAACATGTTTGGAATATGTGTCCAACAATTAACTTCTCACAAAGTTGTTTCCACATAGTTTAAAGTATTATTCATTATATTTATTTTAGGAATCAATAAATTAATCTATAAAAACATTTAATCCTTTGGTAGACATGTTTTTAGCACACTTCTCCATAAACATCAGTGATAAAATTTCATATACTCAAGTTGCATAGCTGAAAAAAAAGTAAAATGAGCCTATTATAATGTGTCATACTATACAAGACTATATTAGTTAAATTAACTAACCCCATGGAAAATAAATAGATTCAAGACATATTCAAATAGAGTCTTCTACCATCATTACATGAAGTTATATTGTTTAGGAAGTTTTGAACATTCATAGATTTGTGACACAATAAAAAAAAGAGAAGTCAATATTCTATCAATAGGAAAGATAAAATATATAATTGGATCATAATCAACTACTAAAATTTTAAGTAAGATTACATTCAAGATAAGGTCCACTAAAAATAAGAGTGATCAAAAGGCCATAGTTAACCCAGCTTCAGAGCCATATCCTCACTTGGTTTTATCAGCTCCTCCATGTAGAGCCTTCACCAACCTTATATAATTGTCATCATAGGTTTTATAACAAGTCTTTGAATACAATTTCATATCTCTCCCTCCCATCAAATAGGTTGATATGAAATTTTATCTATTAATGACCTATGATTATAATGATTTCTATGAGTATCAAAAGGCACTAGGCCATATAATAAATAGATGCATTAGATTTAAATGCAAGATAAAATATTTGATTAAGGCTAACATTTTTTATGTGGGCACTTCCATAAAGACACAAAAAGTATAGTAAATATAAGCTAAGTCATAAAATATATTCTCAAATATTTTTCCAAATCACATAGTGAATGAGGTAGGGAGAATTTTAGGTGTTCACTACACATCTTAAGTACGTCCCCCACTAGTTTAATATCACGCTATTATAGAGAATACACACCTATTTCATGATATAATTGGTATGTATATAGCTACATCTATACCAATCATCACCTTCTTAAATCAGGGTATTGTTGATGATGATACATATTTATATGCACTCTTTATACGAGCCTATATAGATCATCATCCTATCTAGAGTGTTATGGTTAATAACATGTCAAGCATTAACATTTGCACTATCATAATTTTACATCATTTGAGGTATTAAAATTAGGATATCCCCTATAGACATAGTTATCAATGGATTTAGTGATATTTTTGCTCTATGAAGGAGATTATGCTTCCATTACAAGTGGGACCAATAATATGGTCACTCAATTCTTAGTAGTACCTAGTGTAAGCATGTTTGATATGTTATTAGGTAGGCCATGGATACAAAAACTACAATCCATCCCATACATAGTGCATAGATGCCTAAAATATATACATGTAAATCAGGTGGTCAAAGTTGAGGCTATTTCATATGATTATCTTATACCTATTCCATAAGTAGTTAATCATAGTTACTAGTTACATCATAGTTATAGGATGAAACATAGTTATTACTTATATCTCGAAGCATACTTCTTAGTGATACACCATAGAGTTTAAAGGAGCCACTATTATAGGAATGGTATACTCCTATAGTATTAACATATTTGTATACTTTCATATATAGACCATTATTATAGAGACCCATGTGTTAGAGATATGTTATATATTATAGAGGGCCTCCCTCTATTCAATTTATATTGAGATTAGTATTATTGTGTTCTTGGGGTTCTCAACATAGAGAACCTATGCCACTTTCAACTTCTTCTACTCGATGGGTACCTAAGACCCATATAGTTCATAGGGCACCATACTCAATTCCATAGATTCCTAACATCACTACATAGGCAAATATAGATATAAATCAATAACTAAAAAAAATTATGGGACCACAGTTGCCTTTTCACACAAAATGCATGATCACATTTCCCTTATTTGACACATGCCATAGTGATAGTGAGTCTCCCATGAGACTCATTGGTTAGTATTATTGCTCCTTGATTATACATACTTTCCCTATCTCTTTATCCTTGTACATAGTTCATTTTCATATTGTTTGTACATAGCTTATATATAAAAAATCTAAAAATAATATAATATGATAAAAACCACAAAAACATTTAAATATTACTCAAAAAATAAAAAATTATAGATTGTATATATTGATATGTTTACATTTCTTATATTTTACAAAAACTACATATGATATATATCTTAATAGTGTTGGTTTTATCATACACACATGATTTACTTGTTCATGTCAAGCTCTTGTGTATATAATAAAAAATGCATCATGCCTATAAATCAATCCTAGCTTAGAGAAGATAGATCACATCTACACTTTTGATTGGGAATACATTTGTTAAGTGGGAGCATGACCAATATGGAGATCCTCTAGACCTAATTAGGGGATCCCTTGTCATTATACACCATTTCATGTAGGTTTCTAAAACCTATAGTCTAACACAATCACACAATAACCCTAAAAGAGTCCTAAGATTTAATATTCACCTATTTTAATAAATAAGAAAGTAAATCTAATCTAGTGCACACCAAAGCTTATGCCACAGAGTGGGGGTTAGAAATAAAATAAATAACTAAAATAAACATGCATAGAATATATTTAATCACATCAATGTATATAAATTCTTAATACATGGAATAAAGAAGCACAACTACATTATTTATCTACTCATATAAAGGAAAAATAAAGTTAAGAATACTTACCTTGAAGATGAACCTATCGAGCTTCAATCTCTACCTTGTCCAAGGTGATTCACAAGAGATTGTTATGGTATGTAAGGATAGAAAACCTATCTATGCATCCAAAATACTTCTCCATAAGATAAGATCCATATCTCCAAAGAAATTATGGAACCCTAAGATTTATTCTTTAGGTAGAATGGTCAATAAGTAGATGTTTTTTTTACACGTATTCTTCTTTTCTTCTCTTCTTACAAATGGTTGAAAATGAACTTGTATATTTATGTGGATCTTGCCTTAAATCATTCTAAATATGTTGGCTATATAGGGTCAACCCAGTTAACCCTTTATGTTTTTAGGAGAGAATCCTCTAGGTTTATGCAAGGTTAGCTGAAAGGCTAACAAACATAGAAAGTGAAAATACCCCTAGACTATATAGGGTCGACCCAGTCAACCTAGTACATCTAACTATCCAAAAGGGAATTAAGGCAAGGAAAGGAAGATAAATCATGGTAAAATATTGGAATAGGTAATACTGAGAATAATAATCTTATGGTAATTAGTTTTAGGAGATAAGTGTGTAGATGTCAAGTGGAAAAAGGGACAAAAATATTATGAATCACTAATAGTCTTCCCACCCCTTTCCTAATGCACCCCTTAAGGCATGCACTCAAAGAGATTGAGACTTGATGGTTCTTGCAAGATATAAAGTATCAGTAATCAATAAAAGTTTGAAAATATTATGTGTATACATATTCCACACTCAAATCTCATCACATGTCACGCAAGTGCAAAATGGGATGGTGTTTCAAGATAGAACATGATAACACACAATGTTGATGCTAAGTAAAGTGCATTAAACAACAAACAAGATAGAGGAAAGGATATAATTTAAAAATGCAGAACTTTACTTATCTTATTATTATAGATAAAGAAGTATACTTCAAGATAAATGAAGATGTATAATGTGAAAAATACTAGGAAAACCTATAGAAGTTAGTTTAAAAATATCCAAAAATTTATTTTTTTGGAAGATAGACATATGATAGTGGAAAAGAATGAGTTAGTATGGACATGAGGGTATTATGAAAAATTGGCAAATTAGGATTGTTATAGCAAGGCTAGACTATTGAAGGCAAATGAGTGATAAAATGATGGCAAATTAATGACAAATGATTGGTATATGAATTACAAATGATTGGAAAACATATTAAATCATGTTGGAATGCATGTAAAAGATAAATGGAAAAACAAAATGTAGAACATACTAAATCACGTTGGGAAGCATGTGAAATATAAATGGAAAAAAGGAATGTAGAAAATACTAAATCACTTTGTAAATCATGTTAAACATAAATGTCAAAAATAAATATGAATGCAAGACAACTTGAACAAAGATATATAAGAAAGGGAAAAGTAATCTCATGTAAGATAGGCAAAAAAATAAAAATGTGAAAGACTGAAACTAAAATGTAATTAAAGATGTAATAAAAGTACGTCAAATTAAGGTGAAGAAAAGATAAATAAGTGAAAATGAAATGTAAGTCAAAATGAAATAAAAACATGAATAAAATAAAGAAAAACATGTAAGAATAAAAAATGTCATATGTAAGATAAGTTAAGTCCACATAAATTAAACAAGAACATGATGGAGAAATGAAAATCAAAAGTTCTAAAGGATGAAAACTCAAACTTAGTGTTTGTTCAAAGATATAATGTAAGAAAACATAGCCACCTAATGACATGACTATTATGATAATGAGATGGTGTGGTAAATAAATGATCTAAGGGTGTAATCCATAGCTACTCAAACATGTTATTTTGATCTAAGGATAGATAAAACTAAAATAAAGTAATGGTATCATGTTTTTAAGAGGTAAAGAAGAATGAAGTATATAAGAGGAAAAATAGATTTAAAATCACAATTTTTTGTGAAGGGGGGAAATGAAATGGGTGGAGGGGAGAATGAAGGAAAAAACAAGGTGGAGGAACTCTTTATTAAAGTCAAGACACTCAAATTAGTTTTTTCAAAATAAGAGGACTTTTGACCTTAAGGACTATGAAGAACTTCTCTTAGTCACACAAGTCTTAGGTCAACAAATGCAATATATAGATCAACCCATGAAGGCTATATACATGAAAATTAAAATGGACTTAATTTCCCATAATTTTTTCCCCATTCCTTAGAACCCCTTACAAATCCATCAATCTACTATGAAGATTTGGTACTTATGTGAGAAATTAGGTAGCACCATAGAGTTTTTTAAATTCCCCTATTCTAATATACTAGTGTACTGCACCTAAAAGGACGTTAGCTCTATGTTAGGCTAACTATGGAGTTTAAGATTAGATTAGAGATAGGATATGTGCTTGTAATCATGTATTTTTATGTTATTTTGAATTTCTAAGTTTGTATGTTGCCTTTTTAGATATCATTGCCTTTTGATTCAAATGATTTGGATTTTAACTTTTTTGATGGATTTTTCTTGTTCCTCCTCCATATAGATTTGGAAAACCAAGCATGGGTGATAAATATGAATTTCATTTGAATACTTAGAACTTGGTTTATAAGAGATATAACTTCAAAGAGCATGGGGTCTAAGAGTCTTGTATATCTAGGTGAAATAAAAGTGTTATCTTAACTTCGACCTTGTTTTATCCAATATGGAGTGAAAAATAGGGGAAATCAAGAGGAGTAACATATGGAATAATTTAAATTAATTCAAATTGTTAAAAATGTGACAAAGGGAAAAAAGGGATACAATGATAGAAAAGTGTTATTCCTTATCATAAGAATAATGGAAATGGAATAAAACTTGTGCAAATTCCATCTATAAAAATAAGCAAAAACTAAAGTTGAGAACAAGAATCAAAAGCATTATCTAGAAAAGGAATGACAAGATGGTAATTTTATGAAGAGTTTTGGGTCCTATCCATGGTATTATAGTGAAATTCATAAAATAAAAACCCACGGGAGTGCCAAAAAGAAGAATGTGAAATAAATTGAAGTAAAGTAAAAAGATGGTATTTTTTTAGGAGTGTAAGGTCCTATCCATGGTATTACACTACAAACTCATAAGGTGAACACCAATAAGGTGAATGATAAATAATGGGAAAAATAATCATAAACTACTAAGACAAATAATGACATAAAAATGACAAAAAAATAAAAGAGACACATAAGAACAAAAATGAAAATAAATGCCAAATGTGATATGTAAGAAAGCCAAAAAAATATAAAAGAAAATAATGATGATAGTAAAGTGGAATGAAAATAAATAAAGTGAACAAAAACAAAGAAACATAAGACAAAAAGAACAAGTAATATCTATGCTAATATTTGTATCAACGATGAGCATGTGAAATACAAATCTATAAGTCTCATAAGGTTTCTTGAAGCTAGATTTGTTTGTTATTACGTATTGTAGAATAAGAGTGGGAATTGAAAGGTTCTCCAAAAGGTAATTGGATGAAAGTATGGGCATATAAATATGCCTCAAAGTCTGAAGGGACATGTGGATGTGCATCATAAGATGCCCCAACATGTGAGGTGGAGTAAGGTAACATTAAACTGTTAAAATGATTTGTATTGGGTTGGTAGGTACATTTGGAGATAGGTAAATGTGTTGGTTTATTAGATTTTAAGGAGTTTGAATGTGATATATGATGGGTAGGAGAGGTATGAGGAGGTAAATAAGGTAAAGGAGGACCATGTATGATATGCATTGGAGTAGGCATTTTAACTAGGTACTCTTTTGGTTCATGTGACTTAAGAGGTTAAAATTCAATGGATACCAAAATATGTTTAAAGTTGTTCATGTTATCTATCCTTTCCCTTTTAGTGTAGGAAGAAGGATCAAATGTGTTTTGAACAACATAAGTGGATGAGGTATAGGTATGAGATGATTATTATTAATAATTAGGTAGTTGATTTTGATGTGATTGTGGTTCTTGAGATTGACTTTGAGAAGATTGAATATAGTCTTGATAACATTGTTTTGTTAGAGTCTCAAGATTGAAATGTAGAACAAGAAAGGAATAAAGAATAAAATGGTGAAGATCATGACAAGACTCATGAAAATTACCTATAGTTACATGCCACCAGTAAAATTTATCAAGATTGTACCATTTTGGAGGAGGTTTGGAAGGATCAAATCTCATGGGTTTAGATGGTGGAAATTTATTTTTAAATTTTTATAGACTCAAGGAAGGGTGGGTTGGGTTAATATTGGTTGAATTAGATGCTCCATTTTGAGGTTGGGGAGGCTTAGATGAGTCAATTTTATGAAAATGTGATTGAAAAGGTGCTTTATTAATTATTTGAGATGGTTCAAATTGAGTCATAAGAAAATCTTTCCTTTTTGATTGGTAAATATCCTCATCCAGTGTATGTGGAAAGAGAGTGTAGACTCAATATTAAAGTTTAGGGAAAATGGCTTTGGTAAAAAGATGGAAAATATTATAATCATCCATATTATGTTCACATTTATTTGACAAAGTCTTCCATATTTTAGCAAAGGATTGAGAATTTTCATTTTCATTTTATTTTCAATTTATGAAATGGGCCAAAGTGTTTTTGGTAAGATCACTAGTTTAGAACTCTACACGAAAGAATTTACTAGATCCTCTAAAATAGTAATGTAATGTGGTCTAAGTTGATTGTACCAATCCAAGGCATCACCTGTGAGGGTTTTGACAAGGATCTCGGTATAATAAAAGGTGTTTAATTTGACCCAATCCTTATAAATATTTCCAAATGTCTTAAGATGAAGGGTAGGATTGGTTGATCCTTTATAAGAAATGGTAGGTGTTATACCTCCTATGTCAATGTTAAAAATTTGAGTGGTGAGAGGTTCATTTTGTAGTTGCTTGATGGTTTTGTTAATTAAAATAGGTTGAGGAATGAGATCAACTTGAGAATATTGAAGAGGAAGTGGGGGAAAATTTTGGTTATGTGTGCCCCAATCCATTGGTTGCAGATGAGATTGAATGTGGTTTTGAATTCTCATCATTTGATTTGTGTTATGAAATTTAAATGTATTCATTTAATTTAGAGTTTGGAATAAAATTTAATGTGTTTGATTAACATTAGTAGAAGCATTAGGGTTAGCATTAGTGCTAATATTAGTTTCTTCAGTACCACTCTTGGTGTTGATAGGAGCTTCAGAGGAATTATGAGAGTGAGATACACTAGTGGAAAAATTTACTTGTGTATCAAAAGATGTATTAGTGAATAGTTGAGAGGAAGAAACACTAGAAGCATGATTTCCTTGGGTAGAAAAAAAAACACTAATAGATTGATTAAGGATAGTGGATCTCATGAGAGGCCCACTAGATGTAGAACCTACCATGTTAGTTGAGATACTAGGCATGGAGGTAGAATAAGTTAGAGAAGAAGAGGTCATGGTATGAGAAGGGGACATAATCAAAGGAAAATACTTAGAATCAAAGAAATTGATACCCCCAAATACATTTGAGAATGTAGGAGTAGGTTAATGAGGCTCTTTAACTTGACCATTAATCATAAGATTGTAAATAGTAGAAGGATGCTTTCCTCGATGTTGAAGAAATTTGGAGATAAAGAAGAGAATTTTGGGAGTATATCTAACTCAAGTTGGTCCTCTAATAAAAGAGGATAATTATGTTGTAAGTAGGTATTAGGAGGAGTCCCATAGTTCACTGTGTGAGTGGTAATATGAACATTACTAGCATCCAACAGAGGAACCCTACTCTATCTATAGGGGACATTATGAGGATTAGTAAATTTCATCATGTCTATTGATTTAAACTCAATGTCACTATCAAGAAGAAAGTTCATGATGAAGGGAAATGAAGGCATATGAGAAAACAAAGAACCAAGAAGTGACTAAAATAGTACAAGGTTGACAAGGTCAACCTAGTATAGAAATAGGGACTATAAAACTATACAGGGTTGACTGGGTTGATCTAATATAGTGCATAGATATTGGAAAAAGAGGTAAAATAGGATACAAATAGGACATGGTCAATAGGTTTAATCTTGCACAATGCACAGAGGCTAGAAAAGGGTACAAGGTTGTTTGGGTTGATTTAGTATAATAGATAGGAAATAAAATAAAGTTTGTAATAAGTTATGAACTAAAACAAGACAATTTTTATAGCTAATCTAGGAAAGTAAGAATTGAAGGGAAATAAAAATTCAATTGGATCAACACTATCCAATACAATTGAAGCACATAATACAAAACCTTACACTAGACTAGTTGATGCAAGTTTTTGAACACATAGTTGAGCAAAGAGCAAGCAATCAACTTATAAAGTAAAGAGCTAACTAATTGGTCAACCTAAGATGTTTATTATATTATTAAGATTATGATTTTAAATGTGACAGGAATTTGGATTTAAGCAAGGAACTAGATAGAAATCTAAAGATAATTTTAGGTAGTCTGGGCTGAAAGCGATTGTAGTGGAAATGATATAGGTTTGGTATTGGGGCTTACCTCCTCACTTCACACACTATAGTCATAAGGGTCTCAGGTGCTTAGCTAGAATATACCATTAACCATTATTTATACTTGACCAGAGTATCAAGTCAACTTCCCCCTTGGTGATGAAAGCCAAGTAGGTTGGCCTTGGGTAGACAAATGTTAAAATGCTTATTTAGATTATGTGACTTCCTTGTGTGTGCATAAAATAGAAATAGTGAAACTAAAAATTTAATTAAAACCACCCTAATTAGACTATGTAAAATATTCTAATCATGCAAACAATAAGAATTGAAAGGTGTGAACTAATTACTTGCATATAGAGATTAATTCCAACTTGAAACAAGGTATAGTGTTGACAATATATACACAAAATATATAATAGGGTCAATGGGGTTGAGCCTATATTGCATAATCAAGGTTTGAAAATGAATATTATTGGCCAAGGTTGACCCAATTATTCAAACAACACATAAAACATAGAACTGGGTTGATAGGGTTGATTTAGTTGACTATGCAGGGGTAATTTTGAAGGATACAAACTATAAAAAGAAAGACAAAAAAGAAAGAGACAAAGAGATAAAAAGGAACCTTGGTAGATAAAATATGTTGAGAATGAAGATTAATAGTAAGAACATTTTAATATACTTGAAAAATATACTAACTATGTCGATTAAGTCAATCCAATTTTGAAGAATCCTACTACCGAGTACCTAGAATGTACAAGGTTGACTAGGTTAACCTAGTAGCTGAATCTAGATGCCTAAAAGTGTATAGGGTTGAATAAGTCAACCTAGTAGTATGAACTAAAAGTTTGGAAGTCTAAAAACTTGTACTAGGTCATCTAAGTTGATCTAGTTATTTGTTCTTGAAAACCTATGTATAGAGATTAAAACTGAGTCCATAAAGTTGATCTATTATGATAGATATATGATAACAATAATGATAAAAAGAATGAAAGAAAGTGAAATAAATAATATAAGGGTTGGTCTCACATCAGGTTTACCAAAATATATGAAATCAAAAATGCATCTTGTCTATAAATCTATCTTGGCTTAGAGAAGATAGAGCATACCTACACTTCTAATTGGGAATACATTTGTTAAATAGGAGCATGACCAATAATGGGATGCAATAGACCTGATTAGGGGATAACTTGTCATAATACACCATGTGAGGTAGGGTTATAAATCCAATAGTCTAATAAAATCATGTAAAAACCCTAAAAAATTCCTGAGGTATAATATTAACCTATTCTAATAAATAAGAAAGTAAATCTAATCTAGTGCACACCAAATCTTTTGGTACAAAGTAGGGTTTAGAAAAAAATTAAAAAACTAAAATAAACATGCATATAAGACATATACTCACATAAATGTATATAAAATCCTAATGCATGGAAGAAAGAAGCACAACTACATTATCTATCTACTCTTATAAAGGATAAATAAAGTTATGAATACTTACCTTGAAGATGAACCTACTGAGCCTCAATCTCTCCTTAGCCAAGGTGATTCAAAAGAGATTTTTGTGGTATGTAAGGATAACAAATAAAAATAAAATATAATCTACATGACCTATTTATACACCCAAAATACTTATCCATAAGATAAGATCCATATCTCCAAAGAAAGTATGAAACCTTAAGCTTTATTCCTTAATTAGAATTGTCAATAAGAAGATGTTAGTTCAAAATTATTATTCTTTGCTTCAATTAATATAGATGGTTGGAAATGAACTTGTATATATAGGTGGATCTTTGCCTAAATCCTTCCAAATATGTTGGTTGTATAGGGTCAACCTAGTCGACCCTATATGTTTTCAAGATCAAATCCACTAGGTCTAAGCTAGGTTGGCTGAAAGGCTAACAAACCCAAAAAGTGAAAATTACATGTAAATTGTAAAGGATAAACCTATTAAACCTAGTATATCTGACTATCCAAAAGGGATTAAGGAAAGAAAAGGACATGGTAAAATATTGAAATGGCTAAGGCTGAGAAAAATAAGCTTAGGCTAATTAGCTTTAGAAGATGAGTGTGTAAATGACAAGTGGAAAAAGGGAAAAAAATATTACAAAGCACCAATGGTCTACCCATCCCTTTTGTAGTGTACCCGTTAAGGCATGCACTTAGAGAGATTGAGACTAGATGGTTGTTTCAAGATACAAAGTGTCAGTAATTAATAAAAGTTTGAAAACATTATGTGTATACAACTTGCGCATTGTTATAGGACCCACATCTATTACACCCTTGTGAATGATATACATAGAATTCATATTAAATTAGATACTTATTCTCATATTATATTACATTCTAATGTTATGTATGCACATTATATTGGATTATTATGTAATATGCTCTAGCTAACACATATTTTGTAGAGCTTTTTATTTTAAGGATAGTTCTTTCACAAGTTCAACAATTCCCATCAAAAGAGGGGGCATTCACATGGGTTTTTCATAGATATCAAGATCCTATGTTGCAATTAAATTACACTTTCCATCACATAGGCTTAGATACAAAAAATCATACACATGTAAACACAATGGGAAAATAGTGACCTAGAAAGTATTATAGTTGCATAGAAATCAAAGCAAAAGGATACTAAGGACCAAATTTGGACACAAGTAACACATTTTAAAAACTAGTGCTACTATCAAATACATGACACTAATATCCAATAAAATTGATTTTAAATCAACCTAGATTGGCTTAAAAAGTATATTAAGTGCAGTATAGGTTTGCACAGATTTAGTTATAGGTTTATCAGCTATACTCAATTTTGCTCAGATTCATACTAGTCCATCTCAGATTCATATTAGTTTACTAATATTAATATAATCATACATGGAATGACCATTCAAATATTTAGTTTAGATACCTAGATACATATTATTACAACTTAGTCCATAATTTATATGCTTAGATATAAGATTTGTTGACATATGTACATTTTCTATATGCTCACTTACATAGCTATTGATTTGATGGAATGATAAATTCCATGTCATTATATATTTTTTATACACTTGACATCAAATTCTAGCTTATACACTAGTTTCATGCCTTGCTCCATCTATATTGGTTAGTATTCCCAAGTGGCCTAGAGCTATCTAATATACCTGGGTAGCTACAAAGCTAGCTTACATAATTAGATATAACTACTTATAATTTTACATTACTTTAAATAATTTATTTTTAGATGCATTTAATACACATGGGTGGGAAATTATGGATTCATAACCTACTTGAGTTTTTGAACCACCTACATGAGATTTATGTTCAGATCATTCATCTAATCCAAGCTATTCATAGGTCATGATCCACTAAGTAGGGGTGGGAAATGATGGAGTCAAAATTGGATTGATTTTTTATGCCACCCACACATGAGGATTGAGAATGTTATAAACTCAGTCCAAACTATTCGCTGATTGATCACTACATACTTGGACACACATGCATTATCACTAGGTTCATGCATTAGTTTACATACCTAGTGAGTTGTATTCATTCCTTTCCTCTTTCCCATCTATTTAATCAAATTTAATTATTTATTTAGTTTATTATTTTTATTTTTATATATCTTAAGGATTTATTTATGCAAATTTCATTTATAGGACATGCATTAAAGCATGTTTCACATACTTAGACCTAGGTAAGTCTAGGTAGGTTTCATTTTAATTTATCCTAGTCATTCTACTTTGTTAAATTTTTAGAATAAAGGGTGGGGGAATGTAATCACCCAAAAGTGTTATTTGAGTTCTAAGAGTGCTAATTGAGACTACATAGCCATAAATTATCCCTAGACCTATCATAGAACCTATCATCACACTTATCTAGCCTTTGTGTAGGGTATGAGCATCCCTAGTCATCCATAAAGTAGTCATAAGCCCTCATTTATTGATCATGAACCTTCATTACTAGTGTTATATGATCCACAAACTAGCACCATAATATGTACATTAGTGCTACATGGCACTATTGTCCTTAAAATGGTGCTAGTGTCTTTTACCTTATCTTTTCTAAAATAGATATATTTTCAAAATTAAAGCCTCTTAGGGTTGGATTAGATGTATTTTATCACCCACACAAGCAATAAAATAGTATATATACATTAATATTATCTCTCTAACCACTATATGGAAATAAAAATAAAAATACACATTTAAAATCAGAACAAGTTGAACACAAGTAATGTTTTCAATCCCTATTTTCCCCTACTTTTTCATACTACCATCCACAACATCCCTAAGCTCAGATTATCTAGATTTATAGTGTTAAGAACATTAAATACATTGAATTCCACTATAATATTATCATAACTTGTACTTTCACCATCACTTAGGTGGGGAAAACTACATTAGGATTGATCCCTCTGAGTATTGGTATGTATTCAACTCTGTTCACAACATGGTGTTGAGGATGTCTAGCCTACCCTAATAACAAAAAAAAAATTTAGATCATGCCACAGTTATATGGATGATTAGGATTTAAATATTAAATTATTCACTACAAATATAATATATGATTTTAGAACTTGTGCATGCAGGA
Organism: Torreya grandis; assembly: GCA_037957365.1. Lineage (NCBI taxonomy): Eukaryota > Viridiplantae > Streptophyta > Pinopsida > Cupressales > Taxaceae > Torreya > Torreya grandis. The sequence continues at coordinate 1,333,739 of JARHVA010004938.1, forward strand.
ATAGACATCAAATATCTAGACACAAGTGCACCCAGAAGCCTGAGATAGCCCTACATAAAAGACACTACTACCAATAGGAAAATATCATCAATTTTAAAATAATGGTGCTACCATCAAATTATGGTGCTACTATCCAAGAGAGGTTATAACAATGGGATCTAGTTTATGACACTTAGACTAGCTTCCATCTTAGTTTCTATCACCCAAATCATCTGTATCAATTATTTTCTAAATAAGTCATTACTTGCACTAATTATTTCTTTTCTTAGAAGAGTCAAATATAGTCAATTATATAACAAATCAATGGCTATATTTATTACATATATATTTTTATTTATTCTACTTAGCTCTTAATCAAATATAGGATTTACATACACTAAGTCTTAAAAGGTTAAAATAGGTATAATTTTTTTAATTTTGTCCATTTGCTTATGTTATCACTTTTTATTATAATTTATTTATCTTCAGCATTGTGTGTTACTATGTTATTTTATTGAAGAACCATCCCATGTTACATCTACTTGACACATGATGAGATTTGAGTGGAAAAATTGTATACACACAATATTTTTAAACGTTATCAATTACTGATGCTTTCTCTCTTACAGGAACCCATCGAGTCTCAATATATTTGAGTAAAAACCTTAAAGGGTGAACCAAAAAAGGGGTGGGATGACCATTAGTTCTTTGAAATATTTTTATCCCCCATAACACCACTTAAAACCAAAACAAACCTCTAATATACACTTTCTTAAGCATTGACTCCTCCTTTACACACTCTTCCAAGCAATTCAACACTTCAAATAACCCCTTCATAAGCTAAAACCTCTTCTTCAATTTTATAAAACAAAGTTAGTTTGGTTGACCCTATACTTAAAATATATGAGCATGTAATGGGATTAGGTTATACTTGGCCAACCTAGTATGGGATTTAACTAATTTATTTAATTTAATGATACATGGTCGATTAGGCTGACTCTATCAACTAAACTTTTGGAAGAGTTTAGGGTTAGATTAAACTATATATACAAATCCTTTTTCACCATTTTAGTGATAGATGAAAGAGTAAATCATATATTTGTGCATATTCTTATCCACCATTCTACTTGAGGAACATTACTTAGGGTTTCAATACTACAATTGGAGATATGAATATTTTCTTATGGATAAGTCTTTTGGATGCATAATAGAAGTCATGTATCCTAGATCTGACTTATCTTTCTAATCATTACAAGTAAAAACAACTTCTTACAAAGCACATAGGCAAAAGGACATATTGAGGCTCAATAGGTTAGTCTTCAAAGGTAAGTATTCTTAACTCTTTCTCCTATTTATTAAAGTAGATATATTTACATTTTTTAGCTTATATGATTCTCTCTCCATACATCAAGATCACCTCTACATTTGATTTATTAGAGATCTTCTATGCACGTTTAATTTTGTGTTTATTACCCCCATTTTATGCCACATATTATGGTGAGAACTACATTGGATTTTTATTTACTTTATCATTTACTTGTGATTAAAAAAAATAGGACCTCGCTAGGGTTATTTCATGTTTTTTCATGACTAAAGGCTTTGAAACTCTCTCTAGTGATATTATTATCGTAAGGGACCCCTTGGTTAGGTATAACATATCCATATTAGTCATGACCCTAATTATCTAAATATACCAACAAGTGGAAGGGATAGTGTCATTTATATTCTCCAATCTAGGATTTATTTATAAATCATCTTTCCTTTCTCTTGTATATAGACACTAAATAAATATCTAGACATTAACATTGGTGGTAGTGTCCCTATTGACCAAATTTGACTTTTAAGTCAAATTGGGCACTACTAATAAAAAAATTCACTTTTTAGGTCTATAAGGGGGCACAATATATTGTCATGAGGTGTTTTATATTTTAATTGATGTCAATTAATGTTATATTAGCTTTGTTCAATTAGTTTTTATGTCTTTATATCATTTTTGGGTCATTTGAGGGGTCTAAAAGGTGCATTTAATGATTTATACGGGTTTATTTGGAAATGTGCAAGTATAAAAACATGATGTCATTCCACATGTGTCATCATAAGTACTAAATAACTAACACTACTAAAAATATGGTAGGTTGTTAAGAGAAAAGGTAATTTTCTTGGTAAAAAAGGAGAAGATGGAACTTATACAACATCCTTGGGAAGTGTGCCACTTGGAAAAGGTGTAAATGTGCCTCTTAATCTCCCATACACTCATATACATGATTTAATTAATCTAAAAATGTCATTTTTATGCCAAAACCATTCTACTCCATTTTCACTCTTCTTGGTAGACTAAAGTGGCACTCAAGTTTCTACTCGGTACGAACATCGCAGGTAGTTTTAGGAAAAATGATTTTGGGAGGTATTTAATAAACTTATGGAGATTAATTTTCATATAAATAAGTTTGAAAATTAGCAATTTTTGTTTATTAATCATTCATTTAAAATTGACCTTCCAAAACTACCTACAAATATGTGCAACTTTTTTATTTTCTCTTGGTTTGAGTAATTTCATATAAACCAATCATATATGTTGGTTCCAGATGAATTTTAATTCCCCATAATATGTATCCCATGCTTGGTTTCATGTTTTATGGGGTTTTAATGATCAATCTAACTCACTTTTCAAGAGGATGTCATTATGAGCAGTTTTAGTTGGAGTGTTTCTATTTGCTGAGTGTATCTCTCCTATAAAGGTCTCATATAGATGGGAAATGGTGTTACATAAGTATCTAAACCATACTATCACCTCCTCTTAGTTTTTGTTTCATCATATTACCTCTTGGCTTGTTCCTAAGCTTGTTTGTCTCCATTATTGACTCTTTGCACAATTTTAGTTACACTCATGAGTATGAGCTTGTCCAACCTATCTATGAGGTTGTAATGAAGGTGTATCATATTTTTAAAGACAAAAATATTTTAATATAGTTCACATGTATGTTAGGAAAATATAAAATTTTAGTCATAAAGCTCATACACCATGCTACCTCGGTCATGAGATGCCCCATCTGCTATATCCAACATATATGTAAGCGTTTTACATGTTGGGGAATATTTCTTAAAGTTGGTTACAATTTTTTTTAATGAATATCATGAATATGAAGGTTTAAAAGTGAATTTGAGGTGTTTTTAGGGATTTTAACAAACATATTTTTCTCTAACTTCATACACTACATGTACAACAACCCTAATGCACACCTATAAGGCCCTAATGACATCATGCTAATGTGCGAAAGGTTTATGTGTGGTCCAAAATCTCATCCTTCCTATAAAATGAATTAATATTCTTGATAAAAGTATATGAATGTCATATACCTCTCCATTCATGCATAATTCCTATGTTTCTTCCACTACCATATGCATCATATTATCTACCTACAGATGGCCTGAACAGAAAGCCCAAATCCATATATAGAGGGTGAAATATGCATTGAAACCATTATAAAGGGATTATAATTATTAAATAACTATGATAAAATAATTTTGAGTGGTATTTTGGTAGTTTTAAGTAAATAAACCTTCAAAAACAAAAGGGATTAAGTCCAGGCCTACTTTCCAAAATTTACAAAAATAATGATCCTTGAGGTTTGGTGGTACCTCACAACATGGTTTAAATAATCCCTAAAATAGATAGGTGAGTAATAATTATATCCCTTATTATGAAGAGGACTTGTTCCAAAAATGGGGGTCATAAAGTGTGGGGAAGATATATTTTTTGAGTCTCAAAGTTGCTCCTAAACACACTAAAGTTTTGTAATTATCTCTACAAGATGAAAGCTTGAATGGTTGTTAATATCTCAGAATTAAAAAAAAAACACTCTTATTATGAATATATTGGATTAATTTAGTGATTTACAAACAATTAAATTAATTATCATTTCAATAAGGTAATATGCTTAGCTTAAACTCCTATTCACACTTCCAATCTATACAGAGACCTTTTATGCAACCTACAAACACTATGTAGACTTACTCATGTAGTGAAAGAGAAGGGTTATGTTTTTTAGAATTGAAAGTAAAAAGAGGAAAAAGAAAAAAATAGGGAAAATATGGTTAAATCACACTCATAAGAGGTTATTATATGCTTCCCTAAGATAAAACACACTTGAAACCTATAAGTGACCCTCTCTAAGGCTCTCACATAGTCAGCTGAAGGTAACTAGGTAGACAATAGCAAATTTGTTTGATGTGAAAGTGTAAAAAGTGAAATTAAAAGGTATAAAAAATGAATGATGTTTTTAATATATCAAAACACTATTATAAACAATGTTTTCAAGCTTAAACATGAAAAATAACAACCTACAATAGGGGTCAATCCCAATAGGGTTTCTCAGTCCCAGGCACAAAGGAGTTACTTGTAAGCTAGAATATGATTTGTACGAGAAGGAAATTGAATTTTTATGGTAATAAACACATTTATATTATTTTAAAACACTATAATTATCCCCAAGGTTCATCAGCATCTATAAAATCCATTGTGAGGGAGAAAACATAGAAACCACAGTCAATTATATGACTGGTGTTGAAGGCTTTGGAAACCTAAAAAAGAAGCTTGAAATAGGGAATAAAAGATGGAGCCACATATATAAAGACAATATAAGTTTTTTTAACCTTGTGATCATGGAAACAAATGGATAAAAAATCAAAGTAATGGCTCAAAGTAGGCAAAACATAATCTACTCTTGGAACCCTACACTTTCTTGCTTCTCTAGAAGTATGTTTGGAATTTGGAAAGGTTATAAGGTCATATGACCTAGTTAGGAGATAAATTTTTGTAAAAATAATAATTTAAACTTGTATAATCCTCTCCAATATATAATTTTTATGAGAAAATAGGGGAAGTTCCCACTATTTTGTTTCAGACAGGGGGCACTTCCCCCTTGCATAAAACTTGAAGATTTAGGAGACAACGATAAAAAGGTGAACCAAAAGTCAAGGAGAATTTGAAAGAGGGTTTATTAAGTTTAAAAATACATATAAAAACATGGGAAACTAAGTAGGAAGGGGTAAATCATAATAGGACATTCCATGCTCCTAGGCTTGCAGTTAGACCTAATGAGCAAAGTTAAGGTCTAGAGGTCAAACAATGTGCCATCCTATTTATAGATATTATTTAGATTTATAAGTGATTTTATAATGTTATAAATGTGAATTTAGACGTTTTTAAGTCTAGATAATTCATGAAAGCTTAGTTTGGATGTCTTGAATCCCAAGCTGCAAGCAACCCTGTTAGGTAGAGTTCAAGCTTGGTACCCAAATGATACATCATTTTCAATTTATACATGGAAATATAATTAAAATTAATTGAGACTTGTTTTGGAGGTAAAAATGGAGTTTTATAAGATTTGATATTTTAGAGAAAGCTACATAAGGTCATTTTTTAGCCCAAAACCTATTCAGACATGTAAGAAGAGAGGAAAAGAGAGTTATAGGTCAAGTTGTGATGCTCACAGCTTCTTGGAGGTTTTACATGGGAGTCCAAGGAATTTGGATATTTTAATAGGGTCCCCTAAGTTAAATTTTTTGGAATTTTTTGGACACTTTAATGTGTAATATTTATGAATAATGGTTAAGACCAAAAATAGGGCTAAAACCCTACTAAACCCTTGCCAAGGACTAGTTTTGGGAAATGTAGTTGGATAGATGCTAAAATGGAATAGTCTATCCAAAATTATGATTTAAGGTTATAGGTTACTCAATATACTTTAAACCTAGATGAGTTGTATGAACTTGTACAAAAGGGGGCAGAAATAGGGGGTTTATCACTATTTTATGTATTTTGAAGACTACATGAGGAGTTAAGAGATGAAACAAAGTTTGGAGAAAATTATGAGACTTTTAATATATAATAATATTAATTTAATTCCTTGAAACAAATTATAAATTACCTAACTAGGTGATTTAAATTAGCCAGTCAAATTTGGCCTAATGGACAAGCTAGTAAAGAGTGTGAAAACCTCAAGTGGATGTCATTTTAAGGTGTGCCTAATGATTATAGGTCCATTAAGGGTATTTAAAATTGTCATCCAATCTATCCCATGTATTTTAATTAAAAACTAATTCAAATTATGAGGCCAAGTGTGTAGGGTGTATGGAAGGGCAGTTTTCTAGATAGAAGATGATGATGACTCACTATTAGAGGTTACCAGAGGACCAAGAATGAAACCAATGCATTGAAAGGAATTTATAATAGTATTCCCTTCCATTCCAATAATTTTACCTAATCATAATTAGTTATGGGATGTTCAAATAATCCCAATCATGAAGGTAGTTTTTCTATGCAAAAGGAGGAGTTCTATGCCACTTTGCATAACTTTGATGACTTGAATTGAAGTTTGTAATTAATTAATTTCATGGTTTTAAATAAAACTTATTATAATACAAAATTAAATCTTGGGATCATCTTTAAAAGTGTGCTTGTGACCCTTGTACTCTCTCTCTCTCTCTCTCTCTCTCTCTCTCTCTCTCTCTCTCTCTCTCTCTCTCTCTCTCTCTCTCTCTCTCTCTCTCTCTCTCTCTAGTTCTATAAGAAGTAGCCATTTTGGCCATTGTATGGAGGATCTACCTGTGTATGGTGAATCCATTATAATTTTTATACCTTTTTATAAATAAAATGACTAAGTTTTACCTCTTCCATAACTTTTTATAGTGTTATTTAATTGAATGTTGAATTATCTTAGTGAACATTATGGATTCCTAAGCAAGTTGTCACATTCTCTCACCTATTTGTAGATTCTTCTTGCAGGGCATGTGATGTGTTCCAAGAAATTTCAAAGTCTAAGTGAGTTATTATTTTCATTAGCACCCTCATAGTCCTCTTATTTAGTCCTCATAGCTTTTCACATTCATCTATAACCCCAAAATGTAACATTGATGCAAGAAGACATAGATTAGAGAGTATATGTTTAGTTATCCTTGATTTAAAGTGTAATATGAATATGGTTGGATGTCACCAATATATTTGGTTTATCACTTTCCTTATGTTTGTTTTATTTTAGTTATCTCTCTCCCTTTTCACCCCCATGTTTAGTTGCAGGTTCAATTCTAAGTGGTACATCAAGGGAGCTAGCCCTATATAGAGAGTTACCTCATTCCTTAGGCTACCAACAAGCCTAGAGATGATTCCATTGTGCCACTTGGATGAGGAGAGATTTGTATCTCCTCAAAGTGTGTAAATCCAAGTGACAACAATCCCTCTTTGGCTAGTAGTGTTAAGAAGGATATAAAAAGGCATAGATCTAAAATATATAGTGAATGACATTTATAAGGAATAAATATTTTTATGCATTTTAAGAGACATAGGTCATCATAAGGATATGTATTATATTAAAATACCAACATTTATGCATAATTAGATGGTGAATATGAACCTTTCGATAACAATAAGCTCTAGAATTGAAAGATAGAGCCCTAATTTATATTTGTCAAATGTACAAGACTAAGATGCTATAAATATTTAATTTTAGTATCTAAATTCCCATAATGTAATATTTAATAAGGAATAAATCACTATTTTAAATAAATAAATGCATACCCAGGTCTATATAACACATATTTACTTTACTTGAGCCCACTTTGAGTGATTTGCTTATGTATGACCTATAACAGAAAATATGTTATAGTACAAATCAGTGCATATAATCTAAAATTTGAAATAATTGAAATAATTGAAAAGAAATAAAATAAGGAGTATAATTATTTTTCAATGAAACCATGTTTCCTCTTTATTATTTGACATAGTAAACATGTTTCCTTATAAATCATTAGAGATGGAAGAGGTTCAAATTTGAACATTGGAGATTTGAAGATGGATATTCAAAGTTATTATACCCCCACTCTAGTGAAAGTATTAGTTGTGACACAACCATTGAGATCATTAACTGTCAATCAAACAACTCAAGTGTGAATATAGATAATTTAGTGAGGGTGAGTGATTTAATCAACTCATCCTATAAATATGGTGACATTAGATGATTTAATGAATACAACCTATTAATATGGTGAGGTTGGATGATTTAATAAGTCCAACTTATAAATATGGTGAGTTTTAATGATTTAATCACTTCAACATCTAAAATTAATGAACTAATAAAACATAAAAGGCTTGATAGCAATACATCTTCCTATAATTGGTCCATCCGAGTAAGTATTATAATTGGTAATTTCTAAAAATTCTGGTGCAGTATCATAGCATATGCACCTCTAATATGTTTGTGCTAGAGTATATGTGTCATAAATATAAAATAAACTATTTCAAATTTATGTAAAGTTGATATGATGTATAATATTATGACCTAAGTGTATATTTATATCTTGAAATTGAACTATTGATTGTGCTTATGTGGAGTTCATGTATTTATGAAATATCCCCAATGAAATTATGTAAATAATGAGAAAGTGTATAAGTTTAGAGGACATGTCTTTATGATATGATTGTAATTAAAATATGTAAACTATGAAAATGTAGAGGTCATGCTTCTATGACGTGACTTGATTATTATGCCCCCCTCCATTTTAAAGTGATGGAAATGGAATGTGGTAGTTACCATACCTAAAGAGGATAAGGTAGCTATATAATATGTGTATGGATCATATAGAATTTAGGGATAACATACCAAATTATATATATATATATATATATGTATGTATATGTATATATATATATATATGTATATATATATATATATGTATATATATATATATGTATATATATATATATATATATATATATATGTATATATATATATATATGTATATATATATATATATATGTATATATATATGTATATGTATATATATATATATGTATATATATATATATGTATATATATATATATATGTATGTATGTATATATATATATATATATAAATTACTGTCATAGTATGTTTTCACATCAATTCCTAAGATGCATGATATAGATCATGGAAATGTTTAGAGAGTAATAATGCAATATCAACAAATAATCAAGAACATACAAAAGTTAAATCAAAGTAATAAAAAATAATGGTCCAAGGATACATCATACAATGGGAATGTTTAAATGTTCCACAATCAAAAGGGATTGAATATTTAAATTCCCAATCAACAAAAAAAATAACATATTTAAATGTCAAAATAACATACAATGGAATATGGGCCAGCGACAAAGGAACATATTAAAATGTTACACAATCCAGACAATATCAAGTAGTGTAATACATTCATGGAAGTGATAATGTGAATAAATTAATCATATTTAATCAACATAAGAATATTATATTGGTACTTACATATATGTGTTATAAAAATGTTATGTAGCATAACATATCAAGTACATTGTGAAAGATATGAGTATGCATATATAAATGTGTAATAATTAGTATATAATCTCAAAAATGATAATGTAGAAATGATCATAAAGGATATGCAACATATATCAATCGTGATCATGTAAGTAGATGCCCCCAATGTACTATATGATGTGGGTAGAGGAAATCCCCAACATCTTTAAGTGCATGTATCATGTGTCTAGGTATGCTTGTATCACAGTCAAAAATGTAAAAAACATGTGTATATAAAAATTAAATCATAGTCTATATACTAGTACAAAAAAAATAACATATATGCCAAGGAGCTAATAAGCATGGGAGTATTGAATATTTTTGTACTTAGATTATTTTATGTTTTTGTATTTTCTTGAATATATTATTTTTATTCTTTTTTAGAATATTTAAAAATAAAAGGATAGAATATGATACCATCCAAAGGATTCTCATAGGTATATATAAGCTCAAAATATGGTACATCTATCTATTGGTACTTCAAAAGAGCATGCATAGGTGTCATATTTTGATATGTGAAATTGATGGTACTCTACCTATGTATAACTAGATTTTATGGTGGTAAATAAACAATATAAAGAGTATGGATCAAAATATATTCATTTATAGGATCATTATTTCCTTATTCTATAATTTAAATTTGATTTTATGACATATTTTCATTTATTTTGAATGAAAAATGTGATAGAAAATGATCTACTATAGGTTTGAATGTTCTTACTGATTAGATTGGTAAATCATAGAACCATCATAAATCATAGTCCTTTAGGATCCTTGTAAATAATTCTGTCAAATTTTCTTCATTAGTAGCATAATAAATACATGCCATGTTGAAATATCAGAGATGTTATTCAGGGTCACCCTTGCAATCATCAAATGTGAACTTGGGTGAAAATAAATACTAGTTGGAAAAGGTTTCAAATATATTTAAGGTGAAAGAGTATTATGTAACACATCTTATGATTAAATATCACAATGTGATTTAATATAATTTTTTTATCAATTTTGGTAACCTCACCTTTAAAACAATTCATAGTTTTAACAAGATTTTACACATTTCTATTACTAATATTTGAAGTTTGAGAAGCCACCGAAGGGGATCTAAACTAGTTTGAGTTGATATAGGCATTGAAACCAATAATTGGGTTTAAGTGATAATGGTTCTCATGGAGGATGTATAAATATTATGATATGTTTCATGGAACAATAGTCTAAACATAGAACCCATGCCACCCACCATATGTAGGAATCAATGATGTGCTCAAGGCGAGATAAACATGGATGTGGGGATGTCCAATAGTTATAATAACATGATCAATAGATGCACATGGTTTTTCATATGTGTTTTTTTTCAATTTAATATTTCAATATGGTTCTGAGGATCTCAGCAAGATCTTAAGTATTTTAATGAATATGCTCTTGAAACATAGCAATAACTTTCACATTCTCTTGATCTATTTATGCATTTTCATTATTTACATTAGAATATTTCTTTTCATGATCAAAACAATATTATATGATAAACTCTTAATAATTTTGTTTATTTTCATTAATGGTTCTTTCATTAAGCATAGTATTTGGTACTTCATTGACTTGAGCCATATTATGTGGTAAAACATGAAGCTCAAAGTGTTCAATTGGAACACCACGTAAGCTAGGGATATGACTAGGTTGCATACATAAAATTTAATACATATAAAAAGGATAGAAATAAAAACCCTGATGAGGCCAAATATCTTAGGGCAAATACGGATTTTCATAAAAAGACATAGAGGTTAGGTTCACCAAATGTTAAACCCTAAATTCTAGATATAGGGGGAACACGATTAAGAACATATAAATATTTGAAGCACAAGGGTGATAAACTAATATATATTAGGAAAATTAATTGGAAACTTATTTAAATGAATGTTCTGAATTATAATATTGAGATATGATAAATATAAAAAGTACTTAATTTTAAATATGTTTAATTAATTTATATATAATATATAGATAATAATTATTTGGGTTTACTATGCATAAGAATATCTAGAATAAAACAAGTGGAAATATGTAGGATAATTATTCTATAACAATTGTTAGATTGAAGAAATTATACTTCTATATTCTTAGGCACTATGATCAAATCTAAGAAAACCATCGATGCTAGTGTATAAATATGATGTAGGTGTCCAATATGGAATACTTACTAGATCTTGATGTGATTAAATTTGTTTTTATGGATTTTATGTTGCCTTTATATCAATGTATTCATATATGGGATACAATTTGTTGGTATTTTTTAATTGATCAAAACCTAGATATTCACCCTTAGAATGAGTTTGCTAAAAATGGGTTAGTGGGTTCACTGTGTAGATTTTACCCCAAATACCCCTCTATCAATGGGTGTTTCCTACATATACAATAATCTAAGGAGGGCCTTGGACTTATGTATATTTCCCATATGTGTGGGAAAGTTTTTGTGTAAGGGTGAAATATACTATATGATGATGCATGTAATGATCTATATTTTCATTTGACAAATATCACTCATGTTCTACTCTTTTATTACTTTAGACATATAATCTGACTTATCATATGCTTGATATGAAAATAGGGTAAAATAGGGTAGAAGAACTTGGTTGTTAAATTGATTAATTTAACTTTAATAATTGTTTTTTTGGTATTTTATAGATGAACAATGAGAAGGCTTATATTTGTATTTATACCATGATTTTGAAATTATGTCAAATTGGGATTAAACAATACAAATAGGTTAACCTATATGTTTTAAAACATATACAATTTGGGTGATTTTTTATAACTAGACACTAGATAAGGATTTATACACTACCTTTGGTGGTTGTGTCTCTCTATGAATGGTAATTCCCAAAAGGATAGAAAATAGATATGTATCTAAACCTAATAGTTAAGTATTTCTATTAGGTTTTAATATTTATGTGCAATGAAGGAAACTTGGATCATTAGGATGATATGGATTGGACTAAGAGATAATCATTTAGTAACATTGAGATGGAAAATACAAGCCTTTAGACATAATAGAGGTCTATAACTAGAGGGTAGAGACCAAATTGATATATGTCAAAGTTACAAGACCGAGATGTTATTAATATTAAATTTTAGTATTTACTCATTAAAATTATGTATTTAATGTTAAGATGGAATATTCCACAATAATTTATAATTAGATATTAATTTTTATGTATTTTTCATCTTATGTGTTTTTAGTCATTATCAAAAACACCTCCATGATTATTCAATACCCATAGGACATTTTCCTTCATGTATAATAAATAATAATCACAATTCAATAGGGCCCACCTTAGAACACAATCACCATAATAATTTCTTAGTATGATGGAGGAATGGTGAATTAATACATCATTTTGGTATTCTCACTCTCTATCCTTTTCCCCATGGGAAAACATTTTAGTGAGTATAGTAGATAATAAGTCACCCTTATTTGACAATTATTACTAACGTGGGGATTAACCCAATTACAACCCAATATTGTATTTTAATGTTAAGTTGAAAGATTCCATTATAATTGTTTTATTGAATATTAATAATGGTTGGTTTTTTAATCATGTGTGATTTTATGCATTACCTAAATAAAACTTTGTCCTAATGTATTTTTGATAATAGTCACAAGGAAAAGGGACATAATTTAACACACAACCATCATAAGAAAATTATAATGGGGTGAATAATGGTGAATTAATTCACCTCTCTAGTATTCTCTCTTTATAACATCTTTCCCAGTTAGAAAATATTTTTGTAAGTGTAATTTATAATAAATCACCATTGTCTCATAATTATTTTCAATATGCGATTAACCTTAGTATAACCCATTCATGTATTTTAATATTATTGTTTGAGGAATTTTATTCATGTGTGTTTTTATTCATTATGCAAATTACATTTTTTCCAATGTATTGTTAATAAGAATTACAAGGCAAGGGAATGAACATTAACATACAACCACCATAAATATTGTTATGTTGGGGGTGTAAATGTGGATTGTTTCACAAATTAAACATCTAACCTCTTCCCTCTTTCACCATTGAAATTTTTTTTTGTTAGTGTGGTGCCTAATAGATCACACTTATCAAATTATAAACCATGTGAGATTAACCAACATACAACCTAATCATGTATTTTTATGCTATTTTAAAAGGTTCCAAAAGATATTTTTAGTTAGTTTTACTTGATAAAATCCAATGGGGATGAAGGATAAAGGATGAGAATACCAAAGTGGTTAATTAGATCACCATTTTACCCTATGCTAACAAATGATTATTGTTGTTGTGCGCTAAATGAAATCCCCTTAACTTGTGATTATTATAAATAATACATTAGTAAAATTTAATTTGGGTGATGAATAAAAACACACAATAGTAAAAATACTTTTAAAAATAATATCTAATTAAAATTTATTGTGGACCCTTTTATACGCATGAACTAGGTTAAATTTTAAGAGTCCTCTTTATCTAAATATATTAGGATAATAACAAGGCCATACCAATATATCTTGAATATATTTACAATGTAGGTAAGTATTTAGAAAAACCATAGACATAACATAGAGTAGACTACACTCAAATGTCAAGAGGAAAGGGTTATAAATCCTAAAACTATAACACTAAGTATAGATCTCACTCGGGATTGAGACAAGTAAATGATTGCAAAGGGGTATATCAAGTATATGGTAAGTATATTGCATGTAAGGAACTAAAAACTAAGAGCAACCCAACTCCACGATAACTAAAACTAATAAACTAATAATAAGGTAAGTGGTGAAATTGTCAACCAATGGGTAGTATATGAAATATAAGGGGATAAATGTGAATATTAAGCAACCCAATAGTTATATCAAAGTATTATGTATAAAGAGGATCATTAAAAAGAATAAAGAATAATTATATAATATAAATGAGAAAAAATATATATAATATACAAAGTAAATAAATGATTGTGATTAGGGATCTAGATACATACATTTGGGTAGGATCATTAGTGCATCAATATCACCTTTTGGATCAAGTGGCACATTTTAAAGGATGTTATAAGATGAATACAACAAATAGTGAGAATAATACCTAGATATCATTAGTTTGGGAGATCAAATATTGGCACACCTCATCAAAACAACTCATCCTATTGAGCTTCAAAGACCATAAGCAAGATGATACTTCCATGATAAGATTTTAACCTCTAACTCTTCATTTTAATAGCTAAGAGCATTAAATTGTGAGATCAAGTAGAGAAAACGAGTGTGTTATATGGTTTAAGAATGAAATATGACCTATATATGGATCCAATACATAAAACTAACATTGAAAAACAAGATGACAATATCAATCATGTTGATATAGTTTAAAAGGTGTTATCTAACATATTACTATTTCATCTAGTTTGATATAATACATATTCTAGAGACATGACTCACAATTGTATTAAATTAGACAAGAAATAATATTCAGAGGAAATTATGAAATATACTAAATTAGCTTGGTAAATAAAGAGGAATATAGGATAGTTACTAATATTAAATAAAAATTATATGGAAAGATAATCGAAGATGGTAAAACTAATAGTAATTAAGGTATACCCAAATAGTATGCAAACATATCTAAAAAGGTACCATGATCCAATCCCACCCCATTCTCAATGCACCCTTTAAGTTGTTCACTCAAGGATATTGATAGATTGACAAGACTTTGATATAGAAACCATAATAAAAGTGATAAAATGAAAAATGTTACGTGTATACATATGTGTTTTATGTTATCTGGGGTTTTACAAAAACACACTTAAGCAAATAAAACTATTTGAATGTAATATTGCAATATTCACATCTAAGTAATTTAATATAATATTTTAACAATACAGTTTATTAAATTATGTGAAATAAATTTAAAAATGAATGTATAACTACATGAATAAAGGATGATAGTGATCATATATTGTTTGATGTTATTTTTTGGAATATGAGAATGATTAGGAATCGTCACAAGACTATACTAGATGTTTCGGTTCTATTCACTTTATGTTTTGACTACCTTTAATCCCTAGACACTTGCATCAATGATGGATACTTGCATCCACACATGCATATTGATCTTGATGTAAGTGTCCAGACAAAAATATATATCCTTTTAAAATCTATCAATTTTTTTTCCTTCATTATTTTTTCATTTCTTTTGATGTATTCAGGTCATATTCATAGGCTATCACTCTCTATTTATTGATACAAAACCCTAAGTTCACTCTTATTTTCCTTTGAGTGATGCCATAAGAAGAATGGATACATGATGTCAAGATGACCCAAAGACCGCTATATCAATGATAATTACATTCATAACTGATATTATGAATAGGGCCTTTGACTTATGTAGTTCTCCCCTTCATGTTGGATTATGTGTGAATAATTCAATGTGTGATAAGCAAGGATAATAGTGACCTATCTTATGACTTATAAAATATGGCTCTTGGATTTATCTTTTAGTAATTAAAACCTTTATGTGTGTTTTCCCTATTATGTTTTTATCAAGAGGATAAATTAGGGATGCTTTTACTCACATGAGTGTTTGACTGAGTGTTTTTGGTAAGTTACCTTGTGAGTTGCTAGGTATTTATAGGTGAGGAATGAATGAGGGTTTATCCTATAATTTTACCAATCCTATTGGATAATATATCACACTAAATACCTTAGACCAAGATTTATGATACATTTCATTTATATATTGGATGATTTTAGGGAACTAAACATTTGTGGTGGGTAAATAAATGATCATCAATGTAGGTGTCTGACTGGGATGAAAATGTCTACAAACTAGAAATGTAGGTACATGTATATAACTTGAAGAGGTTGAAGATAAGCAATTTTAGAATCGTATAATAAATATATAAGGTTT
>JARHVA010004938.1:1355000-1370000 GCA_037957365.1 Torreya grandis
CTTCAAAATATGAAACTAGAAGAGGGATCCATCATGTCATGCATGATGCCCCATATATATGTATTCCTTGATAAAAACTATACTAAAACTAATAAATCTAGACTGATCTATATATGACAAAACTATAGTTTAGCTAACCGTTCTACCTATTTTTTTTGGAAAATCTAGGTTTTTTGTTGTTAGTATTGGTGTGTTAAAAATAGGACACCCTTCTGTCCAAATCTATTGTCCATATTTGACACTATTATCCTTTACTAAAATTGAAGACTATTCTAGAATAATCACTATTTTTCTAGTCTGTTGTACGTAGTTTGACCTTTGATTGTTATTTTGAGTGTTCTATAAACTAATTTTTTGACTGATAAGAGCTTTGATATCTATGACAAAACCCCTATTTATTTCCCTTTATTTTGAGGGTAGGAATGAATACCCTATAATGACAACCCTCAGAAGGTAGATCCTTACAAGTGTGTTCTACTATGAAATACATTATATAACAATGATAATGAAAATGATGTCTCAAGATATAGTATAGTTTATATTGGAGATTGTTAGATCAATAGGGGTATGCCCAGATAGATATAATAATGTAATATCATGTGAAATGTATTGAATTAAAACTAGAAATGTTAGTTTTTAGTTTTTGGTTGTTATGGAAGGATAGATCATGATGTCCATCATGGTATCCAAGAAAATAAGAGAATGCATGATGTGGATCATGGCATTGCAAATAGTGAGAAGCAAACAAACATCAAGCACACAAGGCAAGAAGTATGTAGCATACAAGAGTGGTCAAGGGGACAAACAACAAAGGTACATGGGCACATGTCACTTATTCTAGAAATAAAAAATACAAGGCATGTTCAAATGCCACATACACATATAATGAAATTAGAAAGGTTGGCACAAGGGTCATAGACATATAGAAGAATACAAGAAATAGACATTGGAAAATGATCTAAGGCATGTAGAAGAATAGAATCAAAAGACATTAGAATATGTCCTAAGGCACATAAATGAGATAAAATAGGAAATTATAAATGCACTCACATCTAGCTATGCAAATCAATAAAGGAAAGCATGTAAAATACAATAAAAACAATCGCATCTAACTAATGAAAGCAAGAAGTGAATGTATGCAAGACATGTTAGTACAAGACAAGGTATATCCTGAGAAATACATAAGTTCTATATACTAGTGAAATGTTGATAGAGTAATCTATGTAATCTAGTAATTAATGTGAATCAACATGATAACTAGATTGTGTGGTGAAGTAATGAAATTACCTAGATGGTGTAGTCATGTAGTATATGCCTTGTTAGGTAGATATATCGATGTATGTATTGAATGTAGAAGTAGGATGACCCCTCAATAGATAAATTGAAGTAGTCAAGTATTTATATTTCACTACACACACTCAAATAAGATCAAGTGAAGCATGCTAATGTAGATAAATTGATAAACAATATCATAAAATAACAGAATGTAAGTCTAACATGGCAGTAGAAATGTAAAGAATGGATAATGCATACAATTGAATTGTTTTTGAATTTTTTTATATTTTGAAATTTTATATTTTTTTTGGAATTTTGTAATATATTTTAATTTTATTGTTATTTTTGATATGAACTATATACAATCAATCATAAGGGGACTATGTATAAAAAATACTGAGACGCTATATATAAGTAAGCAAAAAGAAACTATGTAAAAGTAATTGAAAGGTAGCTATATACAAGAAATAATAGTAATAAATAATTATAATATATGAGTCTCATGGAGGACTCCATATCATGGTGTCATGTATCCATGACAGGGATCATGCATGATCATGAAGCATAATGGAAGGGTTGAGACTGTGGATCTGGAAGCTGTGTATGTTTTAAATGCTCTAAAATATTTAAAGTAGAAACCAAATATGGGGTCCCCCTATAAATCTAAAAAATTAATGAAACTATAAGGATCTTTGGGACCCATCTACTACTAGGAGAAGATCTCTAAACATGTGCTTTATGTGTAGAGGCATGAGAACTCAAAGATACTACCCTACGTGTGAACACTATAGCTGAAAGCTATATATAATTTTGAACCTATGGATGCTTTAAGAGAGAAATTTATGGAAGTGTATGATCTCTTTGTGTTGGTGATGGAGGCCTTGAATATTTCTGAATCTAAACTAGAGGAAGAACTAAACTAGTGGATAAATTGGAATTAGTGGTAGAAATGAAACTGGTGACTCAAAATAGTAGATGTATTTAAAGTAGGGAGTGGTAACTCATATGGAACTTCACCAACTATAACAACCTGATTAGTGTGAATGAATTTCACACATTTGTGAACTAGAGAAGGTACTTATCAAAGTTTTTGAAACCAAGGTCGACCAAGTAACATATCAAAAACTCATGCACTAGGAATAATAGTAAATGGTGTAGCCACATGTGTTGGACCAACCTATAGAGGAATTAAAATATCACCCAATGATCTCTGTATGTACCCACTAAATATTTTTATAACTATTTTCATCAAGTTAATATCTTGCTCAAAATATCCTAAATGTTGTAGTAATGTCATAATGCACATGTTCTCACTATATCCATTGTCTATGAAAACACTATTAATATGCTGATTATGAGTGTAATCTCAAATAAAGAATGAATTATAATCCAAATCATCCTCAACTATATCCTAATTTGATAATGAGATTGAAGGTCTAGCTATAACTAAGGAATTGTACACACCAATCATATTTCTCAAAGGATGTGACTCAACTAAAGGTGCTTGGTATGTAGCTGATGGAGGATTTACATGATATGCATGGTGAACACTTGATGTATCCCCTATCTCTTGTTTATAATGTTGTGGGAAAGGATCTATAAATATTTTAAAAGCTTAATCTCATATTTTATTTTCTTGAGGAGGCTTAAATAAAGTTCCAAGATCAATACTGTTACCATCTATCAAGTCATGTATCTTATGTTTCAAACTGATGCATATGTTTATTATATGGCTTGGTACCCTATGAAAATTAAAAAGGCATTATGATCATATCTCCATGGAAGAGTATTTTTTGGATGAACTTCCTAAATAGGAGGGAGAGATATGATACTACATTCTAATAATTGTTGTAAAACTCTTCTTGAAGATACTGGTAGAATGGAAAAATTCCATCGAGGAGATACAAATAAAACCACTCACTAAGGGGGATCTAAAGCCACATTGACTATAGGTTGATTTTGGCTCTTTCTATAATTGACCTTTACTTTATATGGGACATTACTTTTACTCTTGTTTGATGTTTTTGATATACTTGTGTACTTGAGTTTGCCCATTAAAATTAGTTTGACTTCCCTTTCCTTTACTGTACGAAATAATTCAATGATGATGGCTCAATTTTAGAGGTTCATAGAGGACTAGGAATGAAACCAAAGCATGTAAATGAATTTATAATAGTATACCCTTCCATCCAATCATTTGACCTAATACTAATCAATTATGGGATGTTCAAATAAGCCCAATCATGAAGGTAGTTTTTCTATGCAAAAGGAGGAGTTCTATGACGATTTGCATAACTTTGATGACTTGAATTGACATTTTTAATTAATTAACTTGAATGGTTATACCTATAGCTTCTTATCATACAAAATTAACTCCTTTGATCTTATTTACAAGTGCCCTTATGATCTTTGGACTTAGTTCTTCTCTCTCTCTCAAGTTCTATAAGAACTAGCCATTTTGGCCATTGTATGGAGGCTCCACCTAATTATGGTGAATACCTTAAAATTTTTACACCTTTTGATAAATAAAATGACTAAGTTTTACCTCTTCCATGACTTTTTATAGTGTTCTTTACTTGAATGTTGAATTTTCTTAGCGAACATTATGGATTCCTTAGCAAGTTGTCACATTCTCTCACCTATTTGTAGATTCTTATTGCAAGGAATGTGATGTGTTATAATAAATTTAAAAGTATAAGTGATTTATTCTCTTAATTATCACCCTAATATTCCTCTTTTTTAGTCCTCATAACTTTTCACATTCATATATAACCCCACAATGTAACATTGATGCAAGAAAAAATAGATTAGAGAGTATATGTTTAGTTATCCTTGATTTAAAGTGTAATATGAATATGGTTGGATTTAATCAATATATTTTATGTATCACTTTAGTTAGGTTAGTTTTATTTTATTTATCTCTCTCCTTTGTCACCCCCAAGTTTAGTTGTAAGTTCAATTCTAAGTGGTATGTCAAGGGAGCTAGCCCTATCTAGAGACTTACCTTATTATTTAGGCTACCAACAATCCTAGATATAATTCTATTGTTCCACTTGGATGAGGAGAGCTTTTCATCTCCTTAAAGATTTCAAATCCAAGTGATAACAATCCCTCTTTGGCTAGTAGTGTTAAGAAGGATATAAAAAGGCATAGATCTAAAACATATAGTCAATGACATTTATAAGGGATAAAGATTTTTATGTAGTGTGAGAGACCTAGGTCATCATAATGATATGTATTATATTAAAATACAAGCATTTAGGTAGAATTAAATGGTGAATATGAGTCTTTCAATAATAACAAGCTCTATAATTGAAATATAGAGCTCTGATTTATATTTGTCAAATGTACAAGACTAAGATGCTATAAATTTTCAATTTTAGTATCTAAATTCCCCTAATGTAATAATGCATAAGGAATAAATCAATATTTTAAAGTAAATAAATGCATACCTGGGTCTATATAACACACATTTACTTTACTTGGGCCCACTTTGAGTGATTTGCTTATGTATGACCTATAACAAAAAATATGTTATAGTATAAATCGGTGCATATAATTTGAAATTATTGAAATTATTGAAAAGAAATAGAACAAGGAGTATAATTATTTTTCAATGAAACCATGTTTACTCTTTATTATTTGACATAGTAAACATGCTTCCGTATGAATCATTAGAGATGAAAGAGGTTCAAACTTGAACATTGGAGATTTGAAGATGGATATTTGAAGTTATTATACCCCAACTCTTGTGAAAGGATCAGTTGTGACAAAACCATTTAGATCATTAAATCTCAATCACACAAATCAAGTGTGAATATAGATAATTTAGTGATGGTTAGTGATTTAATCAAATCATCCTTTAAGTATGGTGATATTCTATGATTTAATCACTTAAACCTATAAATATGGCGAGGTTGGATGATTTAATAAGTCAAAATTATAAATATGGGGAGTTTGAATGATTTAATCACTTCAACATATAAAATTAACTGAGTAATACAACATAAAAGACTTCATAACAATACATCATCTTATAATTGGTCCATCTGAGTAAGTATTATAATTCATAATTTTTGAGAATTTTGGTGCAATATCATAGCATATTCACCTATAATATGTTTGTGCTAGAGTATATGTGTCATAAATATAAAATAAACTATTTCAAATTTATGCAAAATTGGTATGATGTAGAATATTATGACCTAAGTGTATATTCAAATCATGAAGTTAAACTATTGATTGTGCTTCTATGGAGGTCATGTATTTATGATATATCCCCAATAGAATTATGGAAATAATGAGAAAGTGTATAAGTTTAGAGGACATGGCTTTACGACATGCTTCTAATAAAATATGTAGACTATGAAAATGTAGAGGTGCATGATATAGATCATGGAAATGTTTAGAGAGTAATAATGCAATCTCAACAAATAATAAAGCACACACAAAAGATAAATCAAAGTAACAAAAAATAATGGTCTAAGGAGACATCATACAATGGGCATGTTTAAATATTGCACAATTAAAAGGGATGGAATATTTAAATTACCAATCAACATAGAATAACATATTTAAATGTCCAAACAACATACAATGGAATATGGGCCAATGGCGAAGGAACATATTTAAATGTTACACAAGCCAGACAATATCAAGTAGTGCAATACATTAATGGAAGTGATAATGTGAATAAATTAATAATAATTAATGAACATAAGAATATTATATTGGTACCTACATATATGTGTTATAAAATGTTATGTAGTATAACATATCAAGTACATTGTGAATGATATGAGCATGCATATAGAAATGTGTAATCATTATTATATAAGTTTAAAAATGATAATGTAGGAATGATCATAAAGGATATGCAACCTATATCAATCATGATTATGTAAGTAGGTTACCCCAATGTACTATATGATGTGGGTAGAGGAAATCCCCAACATCTATAAGTGCATATATCATGTGTCTGGGTATGCTTGTATCACACTCAAAAATGTGCAAAACATATGTGTATATAAAAATGAAATCATAGTCTATATAATAATGCAAAAAAAAAAAAAAACATATATGCAAAGGAGCTAATAAGCATGGGAGTATTGAATATTTTTATACTTTCTTAGATTATTTGTATGTATTTTTTTATTTTCTTAAATATGTTATTTTTATTATTTTTTGGAATATTTATAAAGAAAAGGATAAAATATGATACCATACAAGGGATTCACATAGGTATATATAAACTCAAAATATGGTAAATCTAACTATTGGTACTTCAAAAGAGCATGCATAGGTGTCATATTTTGATATGTGAAATTGATGGTACTCTACCTATGTATAATTGGATTTTATGGTGGTAAAGAAACAATATAAAGAGTATGGATCATGGGACCCATTTTTGCATGATTTTATATTTATTTTGAGTAGTTATAATTTGAACATGTTTAATGTATCTAGGTAATGAGTATGTTGTATATAAGTAAATTAAGATTCTATGTAATCCATTGTATATATATGGTACAAACACCTTTCAAGTATGGTTTGTCTAGGAAATGGGATTGCATGTTGATTAACATTTTATATAATATTAAACTTAGTATTTTTTATAATTTGTTTAATAGATTTAAACTTCTCTTGTTCAAGTGGATGTTCATATCAAAAACTATGAATTGTGACTCTCTTTTTGGTATGAATGTATTTAATACGTTTATACACTATAAAAGGTACTGCATGGCATTTATGTATCCATGGTTATCCCAATAAAATATCAAAAGATCTTGTATATGGTATAACTAAATAAGTTATAAACACATTTCTTGGACTAACATGTTAAGATAAATTAGTATCACTAATAACATGATTTGATGCCCCATTGAATGCTCTAACCATTTTGGTCAAAGGGTATAAATCATCACATTCATATCTCAATTTTATAAATAATTTTATAGTACATACTTTCTCACTATCACCATTATTGATCATAACAATATGTATATGCTTATGCTCAAGGTATGCTAAAATAAATAATAAATGAAAAAATGAGTCATCATCCACTATTTTACTATCATCAAATGTAATTTAAATTCATTGAACCATAATATGTGTTTTGAATTTATACATGATAATAAACCCATCTAATGGGATCCCATAATGTGATGGATGAGGATGTGCATTGTATTCCATTTTCCCTTATTTATTATTGCTAGAGTGCTTTTTCAAAAGATTGTTAAATATTTAATGATTCTAGTGATCATCGGATTATGAATCTAAATCCTTTGGAGGATCATGAATGGTAATATATTGGTCATTAATTATATCTTATATAATATTCTTAAAGGTATAACATATGTTTTTAGAATTCCCAAGGCCTTAGTGATAGTCACAATATGTATTAACATCATATTGTTTACACAAATGTCAACTCATATCAACATCTATGGGAGGAGTGAAATATATGAGCTGACACTCCAAAAGATTCTAAGTAAATAAGATATATACTAAGGTAATTGTGTAAATTATCTCTTAAGTTTACTGCAAAAGATGAACTAATTAAATTGGTTTCACACTACATTAAGCATTGTGGTTATTTTTTTAGGTCATGTAGGTTTCACCTTGTATCTTGGTTTGATATGAAATTTTGTATTAGATGTAGTTGGTGTGTTTTTACATACTAAATATTTTTTAAGGAAATAAAATTCATTACACAATCTTGAAAAATATGTCTTAAGTAATCGAAATATATAAATATATTTTTTAAAATAATAGATGCATGTAATGGGGCAAGCAAACTTTCCTTAAATATTTCTTGAAGTTCTTTATCTTACATTGGATTTGTCATTTTGTCAAACTTTTTTTCATATCTCAAAATATATTAATTTATAGTCTCATGAGTTCCTTATTCTATCATTTAAATTTTATTTTATGACATATTTTCATTTATTTTGAATGAAAAATGTGATAGAAAATGATGTACTAGAGGTTCAAATGCTCTTACTGATTAGATTGGTAAATCATAGAACCATCATAAATCATAGTCCTTTAGGCTCCTTGTAAATAATTTTGTCAAATTTTTTTCATTAGAATCATAATAAATACGTGCCACATTGAGATGTTATTCAAGATCACCTTGCAATCATAAAATGTGAACTTGGGTGAAAACATATACTAGTTGGCAAAGGTTTCAAATTATTTAAGGTGAAAGAAGATTATGTAACACATATTATGATTATATATCACAAGGTGATTTCATATAATTTTTATCAATTTTGGTAACCTCACCTTTCAGAAAATTTATCGTTTTAACAAGATTTTGCACATTTCTATTACTAATATTTGAAGTTTGAGAAGCCACCAAAGGGGATGTAAACTAGTTTGAGTTAATATAGGCATTAAAACCAATAATTGGTTTTAAGTGATAATGGTTCTCATGAAGGATGTATACATATTATGATATGTTTCATGGAACAATAGTCTAAACACATAACCCATGCCACCCACTAGATGTAGGAATCAATGATGTGCTCAAGGGGAGATAAACATGGATGTGGGGATGTCCAATAGTTATAATAACATGATCAATAGATTCACATGGTTTTTCATATGTATTTTTTTTTAAATTTAATATTTCAATATGGTTTTGAGGATATCATCCATATCCTAAGGATTTTAATAAATATGCTCTTGAAACATAGAAATAATTTTCACTTTCTCTTGATCTATTTATGCATATTCATTATTTGCATTAGAATATTTCTTTTCATGATTAAAACAATATTATATGATAAACTCTTAATAATTTTATTTATTTTCATTAATGGTTATTTAATTAAGCATAGTATTTTTTACTTCATTGACTTGAGCCATATTATGTGGTAAAAAATGAAACTCAAGTGTTCAATTGAAACACCACCTAATCTAGGGATATGACTAGGTTGCATACGTATAATATAATACATCTAAAAAAGATATAAATAAAAACCCCGATGATGCCAAATATCCTAGGGAAAATAAGGATTTTCATAAAAAGACATAGAGGTTAGGTTCACCAAATGTTAAACCCTAAATTCTAGATATAGGGGGAACACGATTAAGAATATAGAAATATTTGAAGCACAAGGGTGATAAACTAATCTATATTAGGCAAATTAATTTGAAAATTATTTAAATAAATGCTATAAATTATAATATTGAGATATGATAAATATAAAAAGTACTTATTTTAAATATGTTTAATTGATTTATATATAATATATAGATAATAATCATTTGGGTTTACTATGCATAAGAATATCTAGAATAAAACAAGTGGAAATATGTAGGATATATATTCTATAATAATAGTTAGATTTTTGAAATTGTACTTCTATATTCTTAGAAACTATCATCAAATCTAAGAAAAACATCGATGCTAGTGTATAAATATGATGTAGGTGTCCAATATGGAATACTTACTAGATCTTGATGTGATTAAATTTGTTTTTATGGATTTTATGTTGCCTTTATATAAATGTATTCATATATGGGATACAATTTGCTGGTATTTTCTAATTGATCAAAGCCTAGATATTCACCCTTAGAATGAGTTTGCTAAAAATGGATTAGTGGGTTCACTGTGTAGATTTGACCCTCAATACCCCTCTATCAATGGGTGTTTGCTACATATACAATAATCTAAGGAGGGCCTTGGACTTATGTATATTCCCCATATGTGTGGGAAAGTTTGTGTGCAAGGATGAAATATACTATATAATGATGCATGAAATGATCTATATTTTCATTTGACAAATATCACTCATGTGCTACTCTTTTATTACTTTAGACATATAATCTGACTCGTCATATACTTGATATGAAAATAGGGTAAAATAGGGTAGAATAACTTGGTCGTGAAATTGATTAATTTAATTTTAATAGTTGTTTTCTTGGTACTTTATATATGAATAATGAGAAGGTTTATAATTGTATTTATACCATGATTTTGAAATTATTTCAAATTAGGATTCAACAATACAAATAGGTTAACCCATATGTTTTGAAAAATATATAATTTGGGTGAGTTTTTATAACTAGACACTAGATAAGGATTTATACACTACCTTTGGTGGTAGTGTCTCTTTATGAACGGTAATGTCCAAAAAAATAGAAAATAGATATTTATCTAAAACTAATAGTTAATTATTTTTATTAGGTTTTAATATTTATGTGCAATGAAGAAAACATGGATCATTAGGATGATATGGATTGGACTAAGAGATAATCATTTAGTAACATTGAGATGAAAAATACAAGCCTTTAGACATAATAGAGGTATATAACTAAAGGGTAGAGACCTAATTGATATTTGTCAAATGTACAAGACCAAGATGTTATTAATATTCAATTTTAGTATTTACACAGTTGAATTATATATTTAATGTTAAGATGGAATCTTCCATAATAATTTTTAATCAGATATTGATTTTTATGTATTTTTCATCTTATGTGTTTTTAGTCATTATCAAAAACACCTCCATAAGTATTCAATACCCAGAGGAAATTTTCCCTCATGTATAATATATAATAATCACAATTCAATAGGGCCCACTTTAGAACACAATCACCATAAAAATTTCTTAGTATGATGGAGGAATGGTGAATTAATACATCATTTTGGTATTCTCACTCTCTATCCTTTTCCCCATGGGAAAACATTTTAGTGAGTTTAGTGAATAATAAGTCACCCTTATGTGACAATTATTACTAATGTGGGTATTAACCCAATTACAATGCAATATTGTATTTTAATGTTAAGTTGAAAGCTTCCACTATAATTTTTTTATTGAATATTAACTATGGTTGGTTTTTTATTCATGTGTGATTTTATGCATTATCTAAATGAAAATTTGTCCTCATGTATTTTTTATAATAATCACAAGGCAAAGGGACATAATTTAACACACAACCATCATAATAAAATTATAGTGGGGTGAAGAATGGTGAATTAATTCACCTCTCTAGTATTTTCTCTTTATAACATCTTTTCCAACTAGAAAATATTTTTGTAAGTGTAATTTATAATAAATCACCATTGTCTCATAATTATTATCAATATGGGATTAACCCCAGTATAACCCATTCATGTATTTTAATATTATTATTTGAGGAATTTTATTCATGTGTGTTTTTATTCATTATGCAAATTACATTTTTTGTAATGTATTGTTTATAAGAATTACAAGGCAAGAGGATGCACTTTAACATACAACCACCATAAATATTGTTATGTTGGGGGTGTAAATGTGGATTATTTCACAAATTAAACATCTAACCCTCTTCACTCTTTCACCATTGAAATTTTTTTTGTGAGTGTGGTGCCTAATAGATCACCCTTGTCTGAAAATTATAACCAATGTGGGATTAACCAACTTACAACCCAATCATGTATTTTAATTTTATTTTAAAAGGTTCCAAAATAAATTTTTAGTTATATTTACTTGAGAAAATCCAACGGGGATGAAGGATAAAGGATTGATAATACTAAAGTGGTTAATTAGATCACAATTTTACACTATGCTAACAAATGATTATCGTGGTTGTGTGCTAAACCAAATCCCCTTAACTTGTGATTATTATAAATAATACATTATTAAAATTTAATTTGGGTGATGAATAAAAACACACAATAGTAAAACTAATTTTAAAAATAATATCTAATTAAAATTTATTGTGGACCCTTTTATATGCATGAACTAGGATAACTTTTAACAATCCTATTTATCTAAATATATTAGGATAATAAGAAGGCCATAACAATATATCTTGAATATATTTGTAATGTAGGTCAGTATATAGAAAAAACATAGACATACCATAGTGTAGACTACACACAAATGTCAAGAGGAAAGGGTTATAAAGCCTAAAACTATGACACTAAGTATAGATCTCACTAGGGCTTAAGACAAGTAAATGATTGCAAAGGGGTTTATCAAGTATATGGAAAGTATATTTCATGTAAGGAACTAAAAACTAAGAGCAATCTAACTCCAAGATAGCTAAAAGTACTAAACTAATAATGAGGTAAGTGGTGGAATGGTCAACCAATGGGTAGTATATGAAATAAAAGGGGATAAATGTAAATATTAGGCAGCCCAATAGTTATACCAAAGTATTCATTATAAATAGGATTATTAAAAAGAATTAAAAAAAATTATATAATATAAATGAGAAAATAAATACATAATACAGTAAGTAAATAAATGAAAGAGATTAAGGATCTCGATACATACATTTGGGTTGGATCATTGGTGCATCAATCTCACCTTTTGGATCAAGTGGCACATTTCAAGGGATGTTACAGGATGAATAC
Organism: Torreya grandis; assembly: GCA_037957365.1. NCBI lineage: Eukaryota > Viridiplantae > Streptophyta > Pinopsida > Cupressales > Taxaceae > Torreya > Torreya grandis. Next base: position 1,367,629 of record JARHVA010004938.1, read on the forward strand.
ATCAAATAGTGAGAATAATACCTATATATCCTTAGTTTGGGAGATAAAATATTGGCACACCTCATTAAAACAACTCATCCTATTGAGCTTCAAAGACCATAAGCAAGATGATACTTCCATGATAAGGTTTTAACCTCTAACTCTTTTTTTTACTAGTTAAGAGCATGAAATTGTGAGATCAAGTAGAGAAAGTGAGTGTGTTATATGGTTTAGGAATGAAATATGGCCTATATATGGATCCAATACATAAAACTAACACTGAAAAATAATATGACAATATCAATCATGTTGATATATTTTAAAAGGTGTTATCTAACACATTACTATTCCATCTAGTTTGATATAATACACATTCTAGAGACATGACTCACAATTGTATTAAATTAGACAAGAAAAAATATGGAGAGGAAATTATGAAATATACTATATTAGCTTGGTAAATAAAGAGGAATATAGGATAGCTACCAAAATTAAATGAAAATTACATGGAAAGATAATCGAAGATGGTAAAACTAATAGTAATTAAGGTGTACCCAAATAGTATGAAAACATATCTAAAAAGGTACCGTGATCCAATCCCACCCCATTCTCAATGCACCCTTTAAGTTGTTCACCCAAGGATATTGATATATTGACAAGACTTTGATATAGAAACCATAATGAAAGTGATAAATATGAAAAATGTTACGTGTATACATATGTGTTTTATGTTATCTGGGGTTTTACAAAAACACACTTAAGAAAATAAAACTATTTGAATGTAATATTGCAATATTCACATCTAAGTAATTTAATATAATATTTTAACAATACAATTTATTAAATTATGTTAAATAAATTTAGAAATGAATGTATAACTACATGACTAAAGGATGCTAGTGATCATATATTGTTTTATGTTATTTTTTGGAATATGAGAATGATTAGGAATCATCACAAGACTATAATATATGTTATGGTTCTATTCACTCTGTGTTTTGACTACCTTTAATCCCTAGACACTTGCATCAATGATGGATACTTGCATACACATATGCATATTGATCTTGATGTAAGTGTCCAGACCAAAATATATATCCTTTTAAAATCTATCAATTTTTTTTTCATTATTTTTTCCTTTCTTTTGATGTATTCAAGTCATGCTCATAGGCTATCACTCTCTATTTATTGATACAAAACCCTAGGTTAACTCTTATTTTCCTTTAAATGATGCCATAAGAAGAATGGATACATGATGTCAATATGACCCAAATAACCCTATATCAATGATAATTACCTTCATAACTGATATTATGAGCAGGGCCTTTGAATTATGTAGTTCTCCCCTTCATGTTGGATGGTGTGTGAATAATGCAATATGTGATAAGCAAGGATAATAGTGACCTATCTTATGACTTAGAAAATATGGCTCTTGGATTTCTCTTTTAGTAATTAAAACTTTTATATGTGTTCTCCCTATTATGTTTTTATCAAGAGGATAAATTAGGGACACTTTTACTCACATGAGTGTTTGACTGAGTGTTTTTGGTAAGTTACCTTGTGAGTTGCTAGGTATTTATAGGTGAAGAATGAATGAGGCTTGATCTTTTAATTTTACCAATACTCTTGGATAATATATCACATTAAATACCTCAGACCAAGATTTATGATACATTTCATTTATATATTGGATGATTTTAGGGCACTAAATATTTGTGTTGGGTAAATAAACGTTCATCAATGTAGGTGTCTGACTGGGATGAAAGTGTCTACAAACTAGAAATGTAGGTACATGTATATAACTTGAAGAGTTTGAAGATAAGTAATTTTAGAATAGTATAATAAATATATAAGGTTTGGGTCATCATAATACATAGATCAAACTAAGAGATATTGAATTAGGCACAAAAAGAGTGTATGCAAGCCTTTTGGTAGTGAGAGGGGTTTAGAAGTTGAAGGCAGATTTAAAATTTACAAGACTAGGGTGATATATAATTTATAAATAGTGTCTACATTTACCCACTTATTCTAATAATAAAATGTCTTATTTAAAGGAAAATAAATGTGTACCTGGGTGTGTATAACATACCTTATCTTTACTTGAGTCCAACATTATTCCTTTGTTGGTGATTGAACTACAACCAAGATCATGTTACAATATATAAAAATTTCTTATAATGTGAAATTGTAAGTATTAATTTTTTTCAAGTTTAAGGAGTGTAAGTTTTATGAGTACACCTATGTATTGATGCAATCATATTTCCTTTTGCTAATTTCATTTGAAAGATGTATCATTGTGAATCACAAAAATTGATATTATAAAAAATATAAATTTTGAAAGTGCATATGCATAATGAGAGAGAGATACATGATAGGTAATAACATTCCCCTAA
>JARHVA010004938.1:1372500-1381308 GCA_037957365.1 Torreya grandis
TGATTTGTATAATTTGATTGTAATTTAAACCTTTCTAAAAATAGTAATAAGTGAGGAGAAATGTAACTTAGCTTAAACATGACTAAGATGGCTAAGACAAAAAGTTGGTACTAGCTATCCAGGATTGGGACACTATTACAAATTATGATTTGGCTTTCATTCAGTGAAAGGATAGGAGCACTAAAAACATGACACTTTAAGATCAAATGTTACAATATAGGTCCTACCATTGTTATGCAAACTGATCACAAAGATATGAGTTTTCTTTGTTTTATTCGCTATCCCTATATTAGTCTACCTATGAAATTTTAAGTCTTGAATGTCAACTAAGATCCTTGTAGATCTGATTTAATATCTAACCCTAGATCTTCCTTGTGCTTTAATTTGAATGAAAAATTGGAGAAAGAGGGGGGATTAGTGTGTGTAAGATGTACTAAATGTGTATCCATACCCCTTGTGTGGGAACACTACCTACATATAAATACTCCGAAGAGTTATCAATCCATATGTATTTCTCCCACTTATTGTGTTTTTTACAAAAATGTAATGAAGATGAAAAAATGCTAAACTGGGCATGCTTGAGGTAGCTAGGAAGTACTGTGAGGGTTTGAATATGTTGGTGGATGTATTGGATAGTTTTATGCAAAGAATATTGAAGTTTTTCTTAATGGTCTTTCTTGTAATCTTTCTTGATTTAGAAATAATATATAACCCCTTCTAAATAAACATTGAATGGGATTTTATAGAGATATGTTAGTTAAGGGTTAGATGTATTCACGCTAGGATGACACAATGATGAAGAGGAATCAAGAGAAAATGGTCAATTAGGCTAGAAAGGTGATTGGATAGGAGTGATAGAAATGGGACACCCTAGGGTCTAGTGTTATAGTCCAACTTGGGTGCAATTTTCTTGAGGGTACAAGACCTAGGGGGATAGATTTATCATGAGAAAAGTAGTCTGGCTAAGCTAGAATTAGGTCTCAAAAGTCTAAAAATGAATCATAATAAATGAAAATGTGGATAGAAGGGTCATGAGATCATGCTATAGGGACTATTGGGTTGGGTGTCATAAGCCACACTCATGTTACCAAGTTTCATATTTTATATGACTACATTTACCACCCCTTTATTCTATTGATATAGCAAAGCAAAATACTAAGATAAAGGAAAAATAAAAAGTGTACGTGAACTTACATATAAGGTTGAAGCTTATGAAGTTGTGTAATATTGGGTGTGCATAGAGAGAGCACTCTATGAAGTGTAAATCTATTGTGATGCTAAGTGATGTTGGATGTGTGATGGGCATGTGATGTATCAAGAGTAATATCATGAATGGAGCTGACTGCTCAATTCCTTAAGAGTGGCTCAAGAATACAAAGGCTGACCCTCTGGATCCATAATCACCCATTAAGGTAAGTTATGAGATCATGCATGTGTTAATAAATGCTTGGACTATTTGTCCAATCCCTCTGAGTAGGTGGCTCAAGAATACAAAGGCTAGCTAGTCTTTTAGCTCCATCATTGCCCTATGAAGTGAAGATATAAAATGATACTAATATGAATGTGTGTCATATGAGGTGGATCCTAAATCCCATGAATGATTTATAATATGACAATGTGGTGTGGATATATGAATGTGTACTAAAAACTAGGCCAATTTTGGCCAAATCTAGGAGGAGATTAGGATTGTGTCAAAGCCACTCCAAAATTTGAAATTAGGATTATGTGGAAGCCACTTAAGAATATGGAGTTTAGGATTGTATGAAATCCACTCCAAAATGATGCCAACCACATACACATGGAGTAATGCATGCAACTACTTAGAATGCTTAGGTAATGTAATGAAATTAGAAAGAAAAGAAGGCAAATGTGTCATGCACATTATCCCCAATCAATGGTGTCTATAACATGGATTATAATATGACAGTTTTACAAACTTACCAATATGAAACTAGAAGTGAGATCCATCATGTCATGCATGATGTGACCTATATATAGATTCCTTGAGAAAAACTGTACTAAAACTAATAAATCTAGACTGATCTATATCTGACAAAATTATAGTTGAGCTGACCTTTCTACCTTTTTTTTTTGGAAAATTTAGGTTTTTTGTTGTTTGGATCAGTGTGTTAAAAATAGGACACCCTTGTGTCTAAATATATTGTCCATATTTGACACTATTATCCTTTACTAAAGCTAAAGACTATTCTAGAATCATCACTATTTTTCTAGTCTATTCTACCTAGTTTAACCTTTGATTGTTAGTTTGAGTGTTCTAAAAACTAATTTTTTGACTGATAGGAGCTCCAATCTCTATGATAAAACCCCTATTTGTTTCAATCTCTTTTAAGGGTAGTAATGAAGACCCTATAATGACTACCCTTAGAAGGAATATCCCTACAATTGTGTTCTACTATAAAATACATGATATAACAATGATAATCAAAATGATGTCTAAAGATATAGTATAGTTTGTATTGGATATTGTTAGATCAATAGGGGTATGACCAGATAGATATAATAATGTAATATCATGTGAAATGTACTGAATTGAAACTAGAAATGTCAGTTGTTAGTTTTTGGTTTCCATGGAAGGATGAATCATGATGTCCATCATGACATCCAAGAAATTAAGAGAATGCATGATGTGGATCATGGCATTGCAAATAGTGAGAAGCAAACAAACATCAAGCACACAAGGAAAGAAGTAAGTAGCATACAAGAGTGGTTAAGGGGCCAAACAAATAAGGGACATGGACACATGTCACTCAAACTAGAAAGAAAACATACAAGGCATGTTCAAATGCCACATACACATATAATGAAATAAGAAAGATTGGCACAAGGGTCACAGACACATAGAAGAATAGAAGAAATAGACATTGGAAAATGTCCTAAGTCATGTAGAATAATAGAATAAAAAGATATTGGCAAATGCTCTAAGGTACATACATGAGATAAAATAGGAATTTAGAAATTCACTCACATCTAGCTATGCAAATCAGTAAAGGAAAGCATGTAAAATACAAGAAATAAAATCGCATCTAACTAATCAAATCAAGAAGTGAAAGTATGCAAGACATGTTATTACAAGACTAGGTATATGCTGAGAAATACACAAGTGCTATATACTAGTGAAATGTTGATAGAGTAATCTATGTAATCTAGTAAGTAATGTGAATCAACATGATAACTAGATTGTGTGGTGTAGTAATGAAATAACCTAGACGGTGTAGTAATGTAGAAGATGCCACGGTGGGTAGATATATCGATGTATGTCTTGAATGTATAAGTAAGATGAAACCTCAATGGATAAAATGAAGAAATCAAGTATCTATATTTCACTACACACACTCAAATAAGATCAAGTGAAGCATGCGAATATAGATAAATTGACAAACAATATCATATAATAGTAGAATGTAAGTCTAACATGGTAGTAGAAATGTAAAGAATGGATAATGCATACAATTGAATTGTTTTTAAATTTTTGAATATTTTTATATTTTGAAATTTTATATTTTTTTTAGTATTTTCGAATATATTTTAATTTTATTGGTATTTTTGATATGAGCTATATACAATTAATCACAAGGAGACTATGTACAAAAAATACTGAGAAGATATATATAAGTAAGAAAAAATAAATTATGTACAAGTAATTGAAAGGTAACTATATACATACAAGATTGGAAATAAGTGATGCTAATCAATGAGTCTCATGAGAGACTCCCTATCATGGCGTTATGTATCCATGAGAGGGATCATGCATGATCATGAAGTACAATGGAAGGGTTGAGATTGTGGCTCTAAAAGTTATGTATGTTGTAAATGATCTAAAATATTTGAAGTAGAAACCAACTATGGGGTCCCCCTGTAACTCTAAAAAATGGATGCAACTATAAGTATCTTTGGGACCCATCTAGTAGTAGGATAAGATCTCTAAACATGTGCTTTGTGTGTAGATTCATGAGAACTCAAAGAGACTACCCTATGTGTGAACACTATAAATGGAAGCTATCTAGAATTTTAAAACTATGGATGCTCTGAGAGAGACCTTTGTGGAAGTGTATGAGATATTTGTGTTGGTGATGGAGGCCTCAACTATGTCTGAATCTGAACTAGAGGAAGAGCTAAACTAGTGGATAAATTGGAACTAGTTGTAGAAATGAAACTGGTGATTATAAAATAGTACATGTATCTAAAGTGGGGAGTTATAACTCATATAGAACTTCACCAAGTGTAAAAACCTGATTAGTGTGAAGGAATTTCACACATTTGTGAACTATAGAAGGTAATTCTCAAAGTTTTTGAATCCATGGTCGACCAAGTAACATATCAAAAACTCATGCCCTGGGAATAATAGTAAATGGTGTAGCCACATGTGTTGGACCAAATTATAGAGGAATTAAAATATCACCCAATGATATCTTTATGTGCCCACTGAATTTGTTGATAACTATGTTCATCAAGGTAATATCTTGCTCAAAATATCCTAAATTCTATAGTAATGTCATAATGCACATGTTTTCACTGGATATATTGTCTATAAGAACACTATGAATAGGATGATTATGAATGTAATCTCAAATAAAGAATGAATTATAATCCAAATCATCCTCAACTATCTCCTACTTTGAGAAGGATATCGAAGGTCTAGCTAGAACTAAGGAATTGTACACACCAATCATATTTCTCAAAGGATGTGACTCAACTAAAGGTGCTTAGTATGTAGTTGATGGAGGATGTGCATGATATGCATGGTGAACACTTGATGTATCCCACATCTCTTGTTTATAATGTTGTGGGAAATTATCTAAAAATATTTTCAAAGCTTTATTTTATATTTTCTTTGCTTGAGAAGGTTTAAATAAAGTTCCAAGATCAATAATGTTACCATCTATCAAGTCATGTATCTTGTGTTTCAAATTCATGCATATGTTTATTATGTGGCTTGGTGCCCTATAAAAATAAAAATAAATGCATTCTGATCATATCTCCATGGAAGAAGATTTATTGGATCAACTTTATAAATAGGAGGGAGAGAAATGATACTACATTCTAATAATTACTGTAAAACTCTGGTTGAAGATACTGGTAGAATGGAAAAAGTCTATTGAGGAGATACAAATAAAACCACTCACTGAGGGGGATCTAAAGCCACATTGACTATAGGTTGATTATGGCACTTGCTATCATTGACCTTTACTTTATATGGGACATTACTATTATTTTTGTTTGATGTTTCTGATATACTTGTGTACTTTAGTTTGCCCATTGAAATTAGTTTGACTTCCCTTTCCTTTAGTGTATGAAATAATTCAATGATGATGGCTCACTTTTAGAGGTTCATAGAGGACCAATAATGAAACCAAAGTATGAAAATTAATTTATAATAATATCCCCTTCTAGTCCAATCATTTGACCTAATCCTAATTAGTTATGGGATGTTAAAATAAGCCCAATCATGAAGGTAGCTTTTCTATGCAAAAGGAGGAGTTCTATGCCACTTTGCATAACTTTGATGACTTAAATTGATATTTTTTATTAATTACCTTGAATGGTTATACCTATAGCTTCTTATCATACAAAATTAACTCCTTGGATCATCATGACACGTGCCCTTATGATCCTTAGACTTTAATTCCTCTCTCTCTCAAGTTCTATAAGAACTAGCGATTTTGGTCATTGTATGGAGGCTCCACCTGAGTATGATGAATCCCTTATCATTTTTATACCTTTTGATAAATAAAATGACTAAGTGTTACCTCTTCCATGACTTTTTATAGTGTTCTTTACTTGAATGTTGAATTTTCTTAGTGAACATTATGGATTCCTTGGCAAGTTGTCACATTCTCTCACCTATTTGTAGATTCTTCTTGTAGGGCATGTGATGTTTTCCAAGAAATTTAAAAGTATAAGTGAGTTATTATATTTATTAACACCCTCATATTCCTCTTTTTAAGTCTTCCTAGCTTTTCACATCCGTATTTAACCCCACAATGTAACATTGATGCAAGAAGACACAGATTAGAGAGTATATGTTTAGTTATCCTTGATTTAAAGTGTAATATGCATATGGTTTGATTTCATCAATATATTTGGTGTATCACTTTCCTTAGGTTAGTTTGATTTTAGTTATCTCTCTCCTTTTTCACCCCAAAGTTTAGTTGTAGGTTAAATTTTAAGTGGTACATTAAGGGGACTAGCCCTATCTAGAGACTTACCTCATTCCTTAGGCTACCCACAAGCTTAGAGATGATTCCATTGTGATATTTGGATGAGGATATATTTTCATCTCCTCAAAGGGTGCAAATCCAAGTGATAACAATCCCTCTTTGGCTAGTAGTGTTAAGAAGGCTATAAAAAGGCATAGATCTAAAACATATAGTGAATGACATTTGTCAGGGATAAGGATTTTTATGTAGTGTAAGAGACCTAGGTCATCATAATGATATGCATTAGATTAAAATACAAGCATTTAGGCAAAATTAGATGGTGAATATGAGTCTTTCGATAACAACAAGCTCTAGAATTGAAATATACAGCTCTGATTTATATTTGTCAAATGTACAAGACTAAGATGCTATAAATATTCAATTTTAGTATCTAAATTCCCCTAATGTAATAATTAATAAGAAATAAATCACTATTTTAAAGTAAATAAATGCATACTTGGGTCTATATAACACACATTTAATTTACTTGAGCCCACTTTGAGTGATTTGATTATGTATGACCTATAACAAAAATTATGTTATAGTATAAATCAATGCATATAATTTGAAATTTGAAATTATTGAAATTATTGAAAAGAAATAGAACAAGGAGTATAATTAATTTTCAATGAAACCATGTTTCCTCTTTATTATTTGACATAGTAAACATGATTCCTTATGAATCATTAGACATGGAAGAGGTTCAAACTTGAACATTGGAGATTTGAAGATGGATATTCAATGTTATTATACCCATACTCTAGTGAAAGGATCAGTTGTGACACAACCCTTGAGATCATTAAATCTCAATCACACAACTCAAGAGTGAATATAGATAATTTAGTGAGGGTGAGTGATTTAATCAACTCATCCTTTAAATATGGAGATATTGCATGATTTAATCACTTCAACCTATAAATATGGTGAGGTTGGATGATTTAATAAGTCCAAATTATAATTATGGTGAGTTTTAATAATTTAATCACTTCAACATATAAAATTAACTGAGTAATACAACATAAAAGACTTGATAACAATACATCATCCTATAATTGGTCCATTCGATTAAGTATTATAATTCATAATTTTTGAAAATTTTGGTGAAATATCATAGCATATGCACCTCTAATATGTTTGTGCTAGAGTATGTGTCATAACATAGACTATTTCAAATTTATGCAAAATTGGAATGATGTATAATATTACGACCTAAGTGTATATTTAAATCATGAAGTTAAATTATTGATTGTCATAGTATGTTTTCACATCAATTCCTAAGATGCATGATATAGATCATGGAAATGTTTAGAGAGTAATAATGCAATCTGAAAAAATAATCAAGCACGCACAAAAGATAAATCAAAGTAACAAAAAATAATGGTCCAAGAAGACATCATACAATGGGCATGTTTAAATGTTGCACAATTAAAAGGGATGGAATATTTCAATTCACAATCAACATAGAATAAAATATTTAAATGTCCAAACAACATACAATGGAATATGGGCCAATGACAAAGGAACATATTAAAATGTTACACAAGCAAGATAATATCAAGTAGTGTAATACATTAATGGAAGTGATAATTTGAATAAATTAATTATAATTAATGAACATAAGGATATTAAATTGGTACCTACATATATATGTTATAAAAAAGTTATGTAGCATAACATATCAAGTACATTGTGAAAGATATGAGCATGTATATATAAATGTGTAATCATTAGTATAAAAGCTTAAAAATGGTAATTTAGGAATGATCATAAAGGATATGCAACCTATATCAATCGTGATCATGTAAGTAGATGCCCCCAATTTACTATATGATGTGGGTAGAGGAAATCCCCAACATCTATAAGTGCATATATCATGTGTCTGGGTATGCTTGTATCACACTCAAAAATGTGCAAAACATATGTGTATATAAAAATTAAATCATAGTCTATATACTAATACAAAACAAACAAAATATATGCTAAGGAGCTAATAAGCATGGGAGTATTGAATATTTTTATACTTTCTTAGATTATTTGTATGTATTTTTTATTTTCTTCAATATATTATTTTTATTCTTTTTTGGAATATTTATAAATAAAAGGATATCATATGATACCATACAAGAGATTCTCATACGTATATATAAATTCAAAATATGGTACATGTAACTATTGGTACTTCAAAAGAGCATGCATAGGTGTCATATTTTGATATGTGAAATTGATGGTAATCTACCTATGTATAATTGGATTTTATGGTTGTAAATAAAAAATATAAAGAGTATGGATCATGGGACCCATTTTTGCATGATTTTATATTTATTTTGAGTATCTATAATTTGAACATGTTTAATTTATGTAGGTAATGAGTATGTTGTATATAAGTAAATTAAGATTCTATGTAATCCATTGTATATATATGGTACAAACACCTTTCAAGTGTGGTTTGTCTAGGAAATGGGATTGCATGTTGATTAACCTTTTATATAATATTAAACTTAGTATTTTTGATAATTTGTTTAATAGATTTAAACTTCTCTTGTTCAAGTGGATGTTCATATCAAAATCTATGAATTGTGACTCTCTTTTT